>PVKA01004090.1:0-61989 GCA_004027165.1 Ctenomys sociabilis | reverse complement strand
GCGAAAAGCAGAAATACAAAAGGAAACGTACAACAAGTAAAATCAATTGAGTCAGATAAGGCAAAGTGAATGGCAAATGCTGCAGGACACTAATCAGCTTTTTTTCTGGATGGTTAACAACCTAAGATCACAAGTCAGAGTTGGAGAAATAGAAGAGCCACAAGGCCAGCCAACATTTTGGCCCTAGCCTTTCAAGGTCATTGAAGACTCAGGACATAGGAGAACCTGTACTGCAACATCATGAAGCTCAGGTGAGCTCCAAATTTTCTGAACAAGGAGATTATTGAGCCACAGAGGAAAGAGATTGAATTTCTAAAGTGTGCCTGGGGAGAGTCACATTAAGAGAAAACATTCTCTCAAGCTCTCACAGAGAGCAATCTGGTCAAGCATTGGCCGTGACTCATCCACATGGATGACACAGACAATGGAAGTACAGAATAATGTACAGGACTACAAGATAAACCCCTGAGAGGACTTCCATGACCACATAGGAAATATAAAGTTCTTGTGTTGGTATATAAGTCTTGATCTACCTAGGTCTTAGCCATCCAGCAGAAAAGTATAAAAATGAAGTATACATCGTGAGCCCATAATATTAAGCTGAGCTGTAAATGGATATGGTTGACAATTTCTTTGAATAACGCACTATGGTTGCAGAATGCTGGATTGTGTTGGATTGTGGAGTCGAGTTCAAGCACCTAAGTTAGTTGAATGTCAATGGAGTGCCCACTTTTGACAGGTGTAGGCAAAGGAAGTGTTGTAGAAAGAAAAAATCATGATGTGTGTGTATAGACAGTACAGTTGGGATAGATAACACTGTGCTTCTATATAATTCTAGGAGAGGCAAGATCTGCACTAATGGTGGTTGGACAGGATATTATGTCGGCTTTTAGTACTATGGTCATCGACTCAGTAAATAATTATTGAATTTTTGACATAATTCAGGAATAAAAAAATAAGATAAGTAGGCAACTACACTCAATTCATTGATAAGAGATATCTGCTAAAATAGTATCAGTAAATATAATATCATGTATGCACCTTGTACAATACCAAAAAGTTATGAAAACAATTTGCAATGTATTAATTCATCGAATCTGTATGGTTAAGGTGTCTTGAAACTGTCTGATTGACATTTGTATTTTAATAAAATAAAAATAAATGAAAAAAAAATAAGAAAAGTCAAGAGCTACACTCTCAGCCGGGCGTGGTGGCACAGGCCTGTAATCCCAGCACTTGGGAGGCTGAGGCAGGAGGATTGTTGTGAGTTCAAGACCAGCCTGAGGTACAAAGTGAGTTTAAGGCCAGCCTGAACTGCATAGTGAGACCTTGTCTCAAAAAGACAAAAAAAAAAAAAAAAAAAAAAAAAAAAAAGAGCTACACTCTTTATTTAATGATAGGAGACATATGGTGTAATAATGTCTGTAAGTATAATATCATGTATGCACCTTCTATGATACCAAAACATTATGAAAACTGTTTGCAATGTATTAATTTATCAAATCCATCTTGTCAAGGTATCTTAAAACTGTCTCATTGATATTTGTTCTCCAATAAAACAATAATTAAAAAAATAAAAAAATATATAAAACCTCATGTGAAAAAAATAAATAAATAAAACACAAACCCATTAGTTACAAAAGTTTGTCAATTGCTAAATACCACTACCCATTTTTAGTGTTCCTAATTGCAGTTCTGTAAATACAAAACTATAACTGCCTTAACCATATAATCCTTCTTGGGTACGAATTTTGGTAGGTGCTAAGGGTATAACTGAACCAAAGCTCTAAACCAAATGTCAGAGAACAAGACTATACAAAATGACAAAGAGAAGTAGCAAAATGCAATCTTAGGCCCCGAGCCCAACCAAAACAAATGCAGGAGACACTTGGGAATCACACAGCTGAAATGTCTGAACTAATACCTTCTGAAGTAAAGAAACAACTACAGAAAAGTATAGAGGAAATGAGATGTGAAATAACCTCTGAAAAAAAAAAAAAAGAAACTTCTGAATTAATAGTGTCTGAAGTGAAGAAATAACCGCAGAAAGGTATAGAGAAATCAGATCAGAAATATAATGAAAGAATTAATAACTGTTTCTAAAGAAGACACTGATAAAAATTAGAGGAAAATAGTTCAGTGATGGAATTATTGAAAGAGCAATATTGCAAGAAAATGCATCACATGGAGTAGAGTCAAAGCAATATAGAGGAACTTAAAATCTTAATCACACATTGCAAAACCATTAGAATGAAAGTGAAGATAGAGTTCACATCTTGAAGACACTATTGCAGCTAGTGAAAGGTAAGAAAAGATCTCCTAAAATCAGCTATGATGCAGGAAAAAATAATACAACATGTGCAAGATGACGCAAAAGTGAGCAGATTTAGACTAATAGATATCCATGAGAAAAAAGAGGTCAATACAAATGATATAAAAATATGGGAAGAAGTAATAACAGAAAATTTCCCAAAAATGTGGAAACAAGGTGACATTCAGTTAAATGAAGCACATAGGACTCCAAATAACATCAATCCAATTAAAAGTACACCTAGACATATAATAGTCAAGATCCTAGATATCAAGGACAAGAACAATATATTGAAAGGTGCTAGAGAAAAGAAATAGATCACATTAAAAGGAAAACCCATCAAAATAATGGTAGATTTCTCTTCATGAACCATGAAGTCAAGAAGAGCATAGAGCAGAATACTTCAAGTCATCTATGAAGACAAATTCCAGAATAGGCTACTGTACCCTGCAAAATTCTCTTTCAAGTTTGAGGGAGATGTGAAATAATTCCATGACAAAAATCAACTAAACAATTTCATGATGACAAAGCCGACCTTACACAGACTACTAAAAGATATTTTTGAGAGAGATCAAAAGGACCAGAATTCCACAGATGAGAAATGAAAGAACTCAGCAAAGAGGGCAAACAACTAAACACTGAAGAAAAAGGGGTAAACAACAGCAGATAAATAACATGTCAATTATTAGTCACTGCATCTCAATTATAATCAACAGTGTAAATGGACTCAGTTCCTCAATTAAAAGAAATAGACTGGCAGTGAATTAAGAAACAAAATACAACAATATGTAAGAATAACACATAATTCTTAAAGAAATTCATAGGCTGAAAGTCAAAGGATTGAAAGCAATACTACATTCACTCACACCTCAGAAAAAAGTTCAGAGGGTCTGAACTTCAAACCAAGAATGATCACACATAATAAAGGCCACCGGTTAGGGGAAAAATTCGAGAGGAAGAGGTAACACACATAAATATCTATGCACCAAACATAGGAGCACCCAACTATACTAGACAAATCTTAATCGACATGAAGAATCTAATATCCAATACCACAATTTTCAAGGAGACTTTAAAGCAGACAAAATTTAGCAAATAAGTAGCAGAACTGAACCAGATCTTGAAACAAATGGACCAAGTGGACATATAGAGAGTGTTCCACTCACAACACAGCTGAATACACATTTTTCAGCTGCACACGGTACGCTTTCTAAAATGGACCACACACTGGTCCAAGAGTCATGCTTAAGTATATGCAAGAAATCAGAAATTATGCCACGCATATTATCTGACCACAGTGCAATGAAATTGAAAATAAATGACAAAAGAAAAATCACATGGATGCATAGAAATTAAAGAACAGTCTCCTCAGCAATCAATGGGTCACAAATGAAATTAAACAAGAAATTAAACAATAACTACAATTCAGTGAAAATTCAAGCACAACTTATTGGAATTTGTGGGATGCAAGGAAAGCAATTCTTACAGGGAAACACACACATTAGGAAAACAGAAAGGGAACAAATTAAAATCCTAATGCTGCATCTTAAATTTCTAGAGAAGGTAATGCACATCAAACACAAACACAAACATGGAAGGAAACTGTAAATGTTAGCACAGAAATTAATTCAATTCAGACAAACAAAATAGTTCAAAGAGTTAACAAATCACACAGCTGGTTCTTTGAAAAATTAAATAAAATTGAAAAGAGGAAAGAAAAAATTCAAGTACAAGCAATAAAGAATGAAATGGGTATAATTGCCACAGACCCAGTGGAAACTCAAGAGATCTTACTTTGAGAATCTTTACTCTTACCACATAAAAGACATTGAAGAAATGGACAGATTCCTGGAAAGGTACAAATTACCAAAACTGAACCAAGAATATATAAGAACTCTCAGTTACCCAATAACAAACAATTAAATACAAAGTGTAATAAAAATGCTACCTACAAAGACAAATCCAAGTCCTTATGGATTCACAAAAATTTACAGAAGATATAATCCTAATACTCCTCAAGCACTTCAATGAAATTGAAAAGGAATTCATCCTCCCAAACTATTTCTTGGAGGCAAAATTATATGATACAAAAAACAGGAAAAGATGCAGTTAAGTAAGAGAACTATAGGCCAATCTCCCTCATGAACATAGATGTAAAACATCTCAATAAAATTATAGAAAATAGAATACAGCAAATCATCAAGAAGATGTTTTTTTCCTCAAGAAGATTGTACACCATGACTAGGTAGGATTCATCCCGGTGATGCAAGGATGATACAATATATGCATATCTGTAAATATAATATACTATATCAATAGATTGAAACCTAAAAACTGTATGACCATCTCAACTGATGCAGAAAAGGCTTTTGACAAAGTCTAAGACTCATTCATGTTCAAAGTCGTATAGATAATTGGAATAGGTGGCCTCTACTTCAATCTGATAAAAGCTATCTATGACAACCCAATGGCTAACATAATGCTAAATGGGGAAAAACTGAAATCCTTTACTCTCAGATCTGGTACAAGACAAAGATGTCCTCAATCACCACTACTATTCAATATAGTTTTGGAATCATTAGCTAGAACTGTTAGTCAAGAAAGAAATAAAAGGAATAAGAACAGGTAAAGAAGAATTTGAACAATCATCATTTGCAGATGACACAATACTCTACTTGAAAGACCCAATGAACTACACGAAGAAACTACTAGAATTGATACACGAATTCAGTAGCATAGCAGCACACAAAGTCAGTACCCAAAAGTCAATAACATTCTTCTACACACATAACAAACACACGGAGAAGGAAATTAGAGACACAATACATTTTACAATAGCACTGTGGAAAATGAAATACTAACTAAAGAAATCAAATTACAGTGCTCTGAAAAAAAGAGAATACTGAGGATTTCAGAAAATGAATATATGTTCCATGGTCCTGGATAGGAAGAAACAACATTGTGAACATGGCCACATACCCAATATTGTTACAAAGATTTAATGTGATCCACATAACTACCACTAACATACCTCACAGACCTAGAGAAATCATTGCTAAAATTTATTTGGAACCAGAAAAGAACAAGGATAGCAAAGATAATTCTGGGCAACAAAGAAAGGCAGGAGGCAGCACAATTCCTGCCATGAAATTATACTACAAAGCTTCTGTGATAAAATCAGTATGATATTGGCAAAAAAAAATAGACCTGAGGATCAATGAAATAGATTAAACATGCAGAAGCCTCCACAAACACATTCAAGGACCTTATCTTTGACAAGGGTCCAAACATGCTTGCAAGAAAAAAGATAGCCTCTTTAACATATTGTGCTGGAAAAACTGGCTCTCTACATTTTGAAAACTAAAATTGGACCCAGGTGTATCACCATGCACTAAACTAAAATCAAAATGGATTAAAGATCTAAATGTTAAACAGAAACACTAATCTCCTGCAAGAGAATATAGGAGGAACTGTTAAAGACATAGGGATAGACAAAGAGTTCATGAACAAAAATCAAATTGCATGAGTAATACATGAAAGAATTAACAACTGGAACCTTCTCTTATTGAAAAACTTTTGCGTGTCAAAAGAGATTATCAACAGAGTGAAAAGATAACTCACAGTCTTGGAGAAAATCTTCACTAATAAACACTAAGACAAAGGTCTTCTGTATAGAATTTATACAGAACTATAAAAACATTAGGACCTGAAAATTGAAAGTCCCAGTCCAGAAATGGGCATCCAAGATGAACACACATTTCTCAAAGGAAAAAATTCTGGAAGCTAATAAATACATGAAAACATGCTCTACATCACTAGCTGTCCATGAAATGCAAATTAAAACAACACTGATATACCATCTCACCCCAGAAAGAATGTCTGTCACAAAGAAATCAACCAACAACAAATGTTGGAGAGGCTGTGGGGAAAAGGAATCCTTCTCCACTGCTGGTGGGAATGTAGGTTGGTGCAATCATTATGGAAATCAGTGTGGAGACTACTTAAAAAGTAGGACTGGAAATCCCATTCATGCCAGCTATCCCCCTTCTGGGGATTTTTCCAAAAGAACTGAAAAACATCATATCATAGTCATACCTGTGTACCTATGCTTATAGCAACACAATTTGTGATAGCAAAATCTTGGACACAACCTAAAAGCCCATCACCTGAGGAATGCATGAAAAACATGTGGTGTTTTTATATAATGGAGTATTACTGAATAATAAAGAATGATAAAGTCAAAGACTTCATATATAAGTGGATGCAACTTGATGATATGCTCAAAAGTGGAAATAAACCAGACCCTCGTGTGTAAATATTATATAGTCTCTGTAGTGTAAGAACTCAAAATAGAAATAAAAATTTAAAGGTATAACACATTTGTATGAAAAGTGAGAATGTTAGGATTTAAGAACAAGAAAAGGGCAGGGAGAAAAGCTGGGAAACATGGCACAGTGAAACAATATATTTGTTTAGTCAATATGGTTAAGGCAATGATCCTGAGAATCTCCATCAGATTTTTGTAACTAGCAGTTAATTGGTAGGATTCTCACCCTGACTAACTATATATGCTGACATCTTTGAACTAGGCAATTGCACTGGGGATAGCAATGTGTAAGACTAGGGCCATGCTTGGCATCTCTGTCATTCTGGTCCTCGAAGTGTGTGCTGTACCTATTGTCATATCAATTACAGCTGTGCTCTCTCTCTCTCAATAAAATCTTTTTAAAACAAAAAGTTAATAAACAAAAAAGAGTTCATCTAACTGGCAGTCACTGTGTAGATTGTTACACTATTCATTTGTTATCTGTTCTACACTTTTGTTTATTCTGTTACTTTAAAAAACAAACCTTTTAGAAATGAGCTGTAAATACATACGTCTTAGTATTGTTAGTAAACACTATTATTGAAATTAATTATTTGAATATATTCTTTATAAAAGCTTAATATTAACACATTGATAGCAAATGATGCTTAAAATAATTACACATATAAACTATAATTTTGCAATCATTTATGCAGTTTTTTGAAAAATGTCATCCATGTACAGTAGTGCTTGTTAACATTTTGTTCAATTAATGATAGACTTTAAAACATACAGGAGATGCTGATAATGAAAAAAGGATCTGTATAATCCAATATTTTAATATGTAGAAGCAGCAAGGTAAGTCAGTAAAAGTCTGATGTTACTTCACCAATTAAGCTGAATTATGCCATTCATTTAATTTGTTTAGATATTTTTTCCTCAAGCAGAAAGTAACAGATAATTGCACTAATTTTATTTTTTTAATATTTCACCTACACCCACCTATGCTAAAGAGGAGCCTTCTAAGCTTTTACAGGTAGTGTATTTTCTGTTTTAGAGCTATGACATTGCCACAGAGGAAGCAAAATATTAGCTGTCATAATGAGTCTGAAATTGTAGGTTGGCCTCGACTTTACCTTTTGATCTTGTCATACTAAGAAAAAAGTCAAGTGGCAAAAAAAAGCAGGTTCATGAAATTACACAAGGGAAGGAAACATACTGTGAATATTTGAATTTTAAAATTTATTATGGTGAAACACACTGCCATTAATTTTCCACAGAATCTGTGTTTATTTCTGGCACATGTACACAAATCTGATTGTTCTTGCCATTTTTTTTTTTTTTGAGATAAGGCCTTGCTAGGTATTCCCTATATAGGTAGCTCAGTCTAGGGCTGTAAGTGCAGTAATTTTCCTGCCTCTGCACCTGCTTATGTTGCAATCAGAGTCGTGTGGCAGCATGCCTGGCTTTATTTGGGCCATTTCTAAAGTGGTTCTAGAAGTGCTTAGTCATGAACATCTTTAGTTGTGCTGTGATGGCTGCCTAAAAATCCTGAAATAATCCAAAACGTTTATCTTTGGTGATCATATTGAATTGGAGGCAGAGCCTGAAGTCACAGGGTGCCCAACCAGCTGTGTAACATGAAAGAACATTTGACAAAGCCTACTTTTCCATTGAACAAAACTTGAGAGCAGTGTCTACCATATTTTTGATCACAACTCATAAAGTCACTGGAGCAAAGAACTTCTAGAACCACTTCAGAAAATGACAAGAATGGTGGTGTAAGTGTTCAAGGTGAGAAATGCTGTGAAGTGGGAGCCATGGCAATGTGTTTTCACTGTGACAGACTTTTAACATAAAAGCATACCATATATTTTAACCATCATTAAGCATTCAGATAACACTTTTAAGACCAGACATTTCCAACTAAATCTGTTTAAAAATTATGAAATTTAATTTCTATGTAAACAAAATATACAAAAATTATATTTGAAGCATTTCACATTTAGCTAATGACAATTTTAATTTTTTTATTTTGTTAGACATCAAAAACTAGGTTTTGAAGAAGAGTAGTACATACATTTTACCTTTTGCAAAATGATCACATGAATATTTTTGTTTAGTGTTAGTAGAAGCTTGTA
Organism: Ctenomys sociabilis; assembly: GCA_004027165.1. Taxonomy (NCBI): domain Eukaryota; kingdom Metazoa; phylum Chordata; class Mammalia; order Rodentia; family Ctenomyidae; genus Ctenomys; species Ctenomys sociabilis. Next base: position 53,231 of record PVKA01004090.1, on the reverse strand, counting down.
AAAATAACTCAAAGTCTTATAAGATTTAGTGCATTTATTTTCATTTAAAATTAAATCAATAAATTTTCATTATTGAAAGAATAATATAACAAAATTTTATGATAGGTACTCTAGGTTATCAAAGAATTTCCTTTCTGCACACTTCCTAAAAAGTTCACTCGTCCAAAGTTGTTTTAACTACTCATTTAGCATGAAATTATTAAAGAAAGCACATTTAAAAAAAAAAGAAAGAAAGCACATTTGCTATCATTCAATCTAGAGAATAAAGCAAAAAACTAGTTCATTCATTCGTTCATTCATTTACTCATTCACTCATTCACACATAAATCTACAAAATTCAACTATGAAACTTGTATTACAGAGTTAAAAATAAATAATACATAAAATCTTATTATTAAAGGTATTTCATAATATTTTAGAATAAATATTGTCTTAATGGTTTCCTATTGTTGCAGGAAAACATTTAAAACAGGGGTACATTTATACAACTGAATTTATTTCTCAAAGTTCTAGATTTTGGATGCCCCAAATCAGATGCCAGCAGTTTCCATGAGAGCACATATCCTGATTCATTTCATTGGTGAATGAACAAACTCCATGCAGAGGGAAGGGTGAATGACCTCCATCAGGACCACCAGGTATAAAACTTATTCCTGGGGGACATCACGCTCACAGTCTTTTGACCTCCCGGAGGCCCTACCTCTTAATACAATAATGTTAAGGTTTAGGATCTTAGCACATGAATTTGAAGGGAGACAAATATTAAGACCACAGAATGTCTGTTTTTGGAAAATCATAGAAGGATAAACAGGATCAGGAGTGATGGCAGCCAGGGAGCTGCTGCTTAAAAACCATAATCAAAATGATACATATTTTTACAGCAATATTTTTTGCTCCAAACAGTGTTATTTTTCACATATAGTTTTAATGATGTCTACTGAGGAATGCAACATAGTCTGTGAGATAGAAAGCAGTAGATAAATAAGACAAAACACAGTCTCACTATCCCTTTCTTACCTACTCTCAACTACTTTTTGTTTAGTGTTATTAGAAGCTTGTAAAACTATCTCAAAGTCTTATAAGATGTAGTGCAATTATTTTCATTTAAAATTAAATCAATAGGTAAATTTTCATTGTTGAAAGAGTAATGTAACAAAATTTTATGATAGGTACTCTAGGTTATCAAAGACTTTCCTTTCTACATGCTTCCTAAAAAGTTCACTCATACAAAGTTATTTTGAATACTCATTTAGCATGAAATTATTAAAGAAAGCACATTTGATATCATGCAATCCAGAGAATAAAGCATAAAGCTAGTTCGTTCATTCATTCATTCACTCATTCACACATAAATCTACAAAATTCAACTATGAAACTTGTATTACAGAGTTAAAAACAAATGATATTCTGAATGTGATTACTTAGGTCACAACTCAATAAAATAGGAAACAATGAAATTTCCCGATTAATTTGAGGCATGTTTAATCTTAAAAACCTTTGAACAAAACAAATTTTTGGATAGAAAACAACTTTCCACGTGATTTAGTTTATAATTGCTAGTTTCTTGATATATAGTGTCACTAAATATAAAAATGATGACTCCCAATTTTAATGTATCTATGGTCTTCCACCATGCAGAAGATAAAATATATAATAAATATGGCAATGATATTATAGCTTATATAATTGACCAGGAAACTATGTAATTTGGGGTGAGGAAGAAGAAAAATGTATAGGTCTATTACATGAATATTATCTTCCTTAAACATTATTATTTTATCATTTTGGACAAAAATAAGAACCCAAAACTTTATGAAGATTTAAAGTATTCCAAAATTAATATTCTCGCCAAAGGACCCAACTGGCAAATTAATCATTGCTCCAAATGACAGTGCATTCAATCAAAGAAAAAAAGAATCTTCCCGTAACTCTGGTGAAATAGTGCTTTGGCTCCTTCAGACCTTTCTATCTAACTTTATTTAGGGAGGAATTTTGATGCTCTTATGAAGAAAAGACATGATTTCAGATCATTAGAAGGGCAATTTAATAGAAGTTGAAGTATCTTCTATAAATCAAGTGAGGTTTCTGCAAAATTGTAAGTCATATCAGTTGAGGCAGATATAACATCAGTATTTTAGCTGTCAACTAAAATATACTACACAGATTCTTCAGTGGTACTAACACAAAAAATCATTTAAAGGCATTCATTTAGAAAAAAAGTATAATGGATGGATTATACTTAAGAGTAGAGCAATGAAATTTTAGTTAATGAAAAAGTATATGTGAGAATTACACTGGGAATTAATTTTAAGAAGTTTGAGTAATAATTCTATTTAAAAAGTTTTATTTGGAATAATTTCCATAGCTTTCAGCATGCAATAAATCATCATCTCACTGAAAATATTACTGACCAAAAATAATATTCACTAGAGTACAATGCACAAATAAGGGCCATCTTCCAGAATTACTCTGGGACTTAGTGTTTCAACTTTATAAGAAATATGATGCAAAAATAAGGTGACAATGTGTTCAGGACCAGGTTATCAGCATAAAGTCTAAAATTTTTCAAGTGTTATCAATTTTATAAAAATTGTGAAATTTTTAGTTCAAAAGTTCTGCATATAAAAGGAAAAGTATTATATAATTAATGTCTTATTAATGTCACACTAATAGTATGTTCATTAGCAAGGATCATGCTTTATTATTCTACATTTGATTACATAATAGCATATACATACAAATGTATGTGTATATATGAATATATGCATAAAAACTAAATGACTAAAATGAAAAATAAGTGGATATGCACATATATGTATACTTTATGATAATTAAAGATATTCCCGACATATGCACCCTAAATATTAATTTATTTTGTTTCTGTATTTACTTAGGTTATATTTGTATGTACAGTATGTTGAAATACATTCTGCTTAGGAATGTGGAACTTAAAATAATTTTTTATAATTCGATCAGATATTTCTAAACTGCCTGATAAGGTAAAATTAGGTAAGGTTAGGCAAGCGTAGGGACCACTGTTCAATCCCCAGCATTCCATGCCACACCAGGCCTGCTGCCAGGGGAGGGTGAGCCGACCAGACTCTGGGTGTGGTGGAGACACCCATAACCCCAGTACTGAAAAAAGGCTGAAAGCAGGAAGATTGCCATGAGTCCAAGCTGCATAGTGAGACCCTGCAACAACCAAGTACATTAAAGTAAATAAATGAATAAATATATAATTTTAAAGAGAAAAATATACAGAATTTCAAAACAAGGTAATATAAAATTAACAAAGGTTATTATATTGCATATTGTTATCTTTAAGCTAGTTGTTCAGATTATAGGATATACACATGCAAAATTGTTCAAACTATATAAGCACAATTATTCTTTTCAGCGAAGTAATAGAGAACCATAAGTACAAGTATAGTGGCACAAGTATCTGACTAGAAAGCACAAAGCCCTGAGTTTGATTCCCAGTACCCCCCATGAAAAAAAGGAAATATATATGCATACATACATATACATATATATACATATATACACATATACATATATATAATTGCCTGTATATATTTATAACTTTTATTGTACATGTGTGCATATTTATTTTGTTTTCCCTTCTTGCCATCTGTTTTTCCCCTTTCTCCCATTCCATTTGTTCTTTCCTTTTGGGAAGTTCCTTCTCCTTTTAACACATCTAGTTACATTGTGGTACTTACTTACTTTTTAAATGTCCTAAAGTTGGGAAACAATACAATGTTTATACATGTGAGTCTTATTTATTTCACTTATGAGTACGGTCTCTAGTGGTACCCATTTTTATATAAAAGCCTCAAGTTTATTTGTCTTTATAGCTAAGTAGTGTTCTATTGTATAGAAATGTCACATCTTTTTAATGCATTCCTAAATTGATGTGGGTTCTTTCCAAGATTTAGCAACTACAAATTATGCTGCTATAAACATAGGTGCACATATATCCCTGTGATATGATATTTTTAATTCTTCTGGGAAGATATATAGAAGGAAAATAGCTGGGTGGAATGGAACCTCTAGGTGTTTGAGTAATCTTCAGAGTGACTTCCACAGGGGTAGTACCAGTCTTCTAACAGTGGACAGCTTTATTCCCACAGCCCCACAAATATTTATTATTGGCTGATTTCTTTATGATAGCTTTTCTTTCTGGGGTGGGATGGAATCTCAGTGGTTGATTTAATCTGCATTTCTTGAATGACCAATGATGTTGAAAATTTTCTAAAGTACGTCTTTGCCATTTGTATTTCCTTATCTGATAAGTGTATTTCCTTATCTCACATGCCCATTTTTGTATTGAGTCTTTGAATTTGGAGGTCCTGGGTATTTTCAGTTCTTTATATGTTCTAGATAGAAATCCTTTTTCTGGGGGGCAGTTGGCTAAAATTTATTCCCTATCATCTGTGGGTTTTCTTTTCATTTTGTTGGTGATTTCTTTTAAAATACAAAAAAAATTAAATAAAACAAGATAGTAATTGTTGATTCTTTGAAGTGCTTCTCATCTAGTTTTCTTCATGAGCTCTGTGCTTGTCCTTATATCTTCAGGATGTTATCCTACTTTCTCTTCTAGTAGATTAAGTAAACAGTTACAACCTATACAGAAATTGTAAAAGAGCTTTTTACACCATTGAGGCTTTAGGAAACTTAACTGAGAGGTTTAAAATCCATTTCCATGTGTTACAAAATGTTTCACTAAGGATCTATAAATGTAGGAACCAGGACAATTAATTATGTATTGTTTACTTGGTCTATTGCTACTTTGGCTTTTTCAGCACTCTGAGTATAAGTACATATATTTTTCCTTTGTGTACCTGTTGCTACATAAGGAACTATTCAATTCTAGTATATATATAATACTTTTTCTAATGGTTAACTTCCATGGTTAGACTCTAAAAAAGTTTATTTTCACTCCAAAATTGGACATCTTCTAAAATTAGTGATAATAGATTTTATTTTTTTACAGAAATGGGTACAATTAGTATAATAATTACATTTCTTGACATAAAACTTGGTTTTCAAACAACTATTTTCATGAAAGGAAATTACTAATTGATATATACATTATGATTTGATTTGTTTTATTTTATTATTCATTTTAAATAGTGCTTAATGCACTGTTACCATTATACAACTATGGACTTCAAAAGCATAAGCTAACCTGTACAACTCCCCGACCCTTGTGAGCGGCAGCACCATCTCAGATGCAGAAACCTTGCCAATAGTTCCACATATCCTCAGTCTCAGCCTTTGTGAAGAGAAACATCTTGCTTACCTGTTATATACATTTCTACTCAAGATATTTCAATACAAACCTGGAGCCAGTTTTCTCTTTCTAGGTAAAGCATTGGCCCTAATTGATTTAACATCAAGAGATTATATTATATTGTTATATAAATTAGTCTAAATACCATGCCTAATAATATAGATCACCAACATACTTACTTACATCGTATACTAATATGGCGTCTTCTAACTATTATTTCTCTCATTATTTTAACCTGAAAAACATACCTGTTTATGAGATAGTCGTCTTAAGTGTACTGCAGACTTACTTTTGATGGGACAGCTTCCAATATATCATCACCTTGTAGCTACTCAAAATCACTTAATGGCACAGTTTCTAAGCTCTGCATCATGTTCCAGGTCACAAACATAGATATGTGCCTTAATTTAATGGAATGTTCATTTTCTTGGAGGTGAAAAGTAACTAGGAAAAAAATAAATATAGTGATTGAAAATGATTTTTGAGGCATATAATTAGATTTTTTAATTGAGAATAATGTGGCTGAAGCAAGGACAGGGCAGCTTTAGGTTACAAAGTGAAATGGCAAAAGGTAGCAGGAAGCCAGGCATGTGAATAGTGACAGATAAATATTCCAGGTAAAGTAATGAGAAAACAGAATTTGAAAATGATTATAAACATATCCTAGCCACTTGCCTTTGAACACTTTGCTTGACAATATTTGAATACTAGAAATGGAGACAAAATTTGAGGAAGGAGAAGACTAGCATTACCCAGAACTATATTTTTACCTATTTATATTGAAATTTTATCAGTGCAGTTCAAAATAATCATCTCAGATACATATATAGGCTTATGATATATAATATATAATATATATATAATAAAATGTGTTTGTATTTGCAAAAGAATACTAAAACTTATTAGGCTGAAAGCAAGTTCAGGGGCCAGAGGTTCAATCCCCAGTCCAACCATGCCGTCCCTGTCCCGGGGTCTCCCTGAGATGACAATTGCGACTGGGTGTGGTGGAGTGTGCCTATAATCCTAGCTCTTGGGAGGCTGTAAACAGGTGGATCACTATAGGTCTGTTCTAGTAATGAGACCCTGAGCACCTTGTAGACTTTTCCCTAAAAACCAAAAATAAAATAACAAATAAAATTTATTAGGATCATGGATTCAGTACCCAAATGAGAATAGACATAGGTGGACTGATTTATAAAATATAATATATTTAATATATAGCTTTGTAAATATAATCTCATACTTAAAAATAATTCATTTTAAATAATATGTCAGTTTTAAGGAACATCTTAAACTTAATCTAAAATGTCATTATGTTTCATTTAAAGTATCAGTTTATTTAAGCAATGGATTGGAGAGTGAAGAAAACTGACAAAAAGTTATAATAGCTGAGAAGCAATGAAGAGATTTAACTCTTAATGAACAATAAAAGCACTTCAATCAATAGTGGAAGAGAAGTTAATGAGATATGAGGCCAGAGGTTCTTAGAGAAAGAAAGAGTTTGAGAGTAGGAGAAACAAAGCGAGAAACCACCCAACAGGGCACACCAGTGTAATATCTGTGTTGGCCAGAACAGAGATAGTAGTTTGCATTAAAGTTGCTTATACTGAGGTAGGGTGGGGTGCTTGCCAGTCCATGGCCAGCTGGCTGTGCTTGCTAAGGGTCTTTAATGTGAGACAGATCAAATGACTCATGACTTTAAGGGCATTCATTTTTTAAGCCAGAGTCTCAGTTTAGAACTTCAGATTACTAGGTAGGCCAGGCTGGCTTTGGACCGTCACCAATCATCCTGTCTCAGCCTCCCATGCACTGGGACTAGGCTTGCACTTAGCTTTGAAGGGAATATATTTTTCTGTACTTTAGGGAAGAGTGTACAGGGTGTTCAGGGTCTCACCACTAGATTGGACTCATAGTGATTCTCCTGTTTACAGCCTCCTAAGTGCTGGGATTACAGGCACTTGCCTACATGGTCAGTCTCAATCGCTGGCTCAGCACACCATGGAAATGGGGCCAGTATTGAAGGTGATTTCTTAACCTAGATATTCTCAGCTACTGTGCCAAGTAGTCATATCCTACACTTTTGAAATCAGGATAATAATTTCTATAAAGACAATGATAACATAAATTTTTGACTCAATTAATGATTTTGTTTTGTTTTTGTAGGTACTTAAGATTGATCTCTGCACCTCACACTGAAGTATATTTCCATTTCTTTTTTCAGCTTTTGGGCTGTTTTTTTTCTGAGACACAGTTGCACTAGGTGTTTCAGACTGGCCTCCAACTCCTGGTGGTCCTCTTGCTTTAGTCCCCTTGGAGCCGGGGTTGCAAGAGTGTACCATCACACCCAGATTTTCACCTTTTTTATTCTTTATTTTTATTTATTTATTTATTTATCTACTTATTTATTTATTTATTTATTTATTTATTTATTTTTTGCATTACTGGGGATTGAATTCAAGTTCTTGTATTTGCCAGGGAAATGCTTATTTCACTAAGCCATCTCCCTAGCCCTTATTCTCTATTTTGAGGTAGGCTACTGCTATATCTCTGTATTTTCCAGAACAAGGTCAAACTTGATATTGCACTTCCTTAACCACCAGCATGCTGGGTTCACATATGAGCACCATCATGCCTGCCTCTGTTAAGTGCTCTACAGAGAGTGCCATTTGTTCTTGTTCTATTTACTGTTATATTACTGTTATCCTTGTTATATTTACTGTCTTTATAATTTCTATTTTATTTGTACATGTTGATTATGTTTCACAGTTTTTTTAAAAACACAGCTAAACCCATCAGCCTTCTTTTTAACATTCATGGATGCTTTTTCAGCTTTCATATATATCTTCCTAAATTTCTCTAAATATAAGTAAAAAGAAAATTGACTTTTTTTTACAATATCTCTTTCCTTTCTAATTTAGTTATTGAATAAATCTTGAAATTGGCACATATGCTTTTGAATAAAACTGTAGCATTTTATACACAATGTATATCCATCAATTTATAAGTATTTTATGAGATTTTTCCATTTGTTGTCTTTCCATTTTTAGTATTGCAAAGAACTAGTGAATAACACTTTTGGTACTTTTAACATCTTATCCCAAATGTGATTTATTTTATTCTATCAAAATACTACAGATTAGTCAGTAAGAATCTTTTCTAGTTACTATATATCACCCATTCTTGAAAAAAATTGATTTTTCTATTAGAAAATAAAAGTGCTCTCCCTTATGCTGGTTTTCTTGTTTTCCAATTATTCTATATTCTCCCTTCAAGTGTCACCATTCTTGGAAATTATGTGGTGACACCTAATTAGTTCTTGACAGAAGACTTTGAGTAGAAATGGCAAAGATGTGTGCACACTGAAATCCAAAAGCAGTTTTTTGTTTTGTTTTGTTTTTCCAAATGCAGTTTCATGGGGGCTTGCACCCGGGGCTGATGGACAGGCCCTGAATTCCAAAGTCCCCCATGAAGATAAAGCCAGTGCAACTCATGGGAGAAAGCAGTTACACTTTCACATGTGACTTTTCAGGTTGTGTGTTCAACTCAAGTCGAATTATCACAGTGGAATAGATTGAGACAACAATGAATACAAGGCAAAACATGAAACTTAAATAAAATAATCATTTTATTTTGTCTATAAAATGCCATATGTCAACATATATAATTACTACAGAAAGTTGATACAGAAAAAGAGTGGTCATGCAGCTAATAGCACTTGAGAAGAGGAAATACAACAAACTGAAGTTAATAAAAAACATATAACAGTTGTACTCAAGAAAAAGATAATGATCTTTTTGGCCTAAAGTTGGATATAATCACGTGTCAGAGACAGAAACCATGAGCCTACTCTGTGGTTCAGAAATTGTGCACTGAGCACAGGGACTCTTGCAGAGTCTAGAAGCACCCCAAATTTAAGTACACACCAGCCAGGTGCTCCTATAAAAAGTGCACATGGAACTACATTGTCCCCTGATGACTGTTCAATGTTATACTTTTACACCTTGGCCTAGCTACTTCCATGGTAGAAAATGAGCAAATGTCTGCTTGGGAGCCTGAGGCCTACCCTGCAACACTGGTGCCTGACAAGGATTATATTATGAATACTAATTAGTTTTAGTTCTGTTCCAAGATATTAATGATATGAATAAATGCACTCACCAAAAGGTATAATAAAGTTCAGCAGCACAAGAAGAAAAATGAAGAATAAAATCAATCTACACAGCCAAACAGTTGCACTATGAAACCAAAGCAATAATAAATGAATGGGTAGTAGTGTGATTTGTATTTAAAAGCCCTCTCCCCAAAGCCTTGGGGCTTTAGTGAGGTGATTAGGTCATTGGTTGTAATACTCACCAGTGATTTTGTCTTCTGATGAGATTATAGCTGCATAAGATAATGCTTGGTGGTGAAGCTTGGAAGTTTCAGCCCCTAGTTATGAAGAGGTCTAGATGAGCCAGGTGAACTCAGAGAAGGAGTTCTAAAAGGTGAGCTAGTTGTTAGACAGAGGGGATTCCCCTGACATCAACCCACCAAGCATATGCACAAACACAGGGCAGTCATTGGGTGACTTTTTCTCTACCCAGAGGGCTCTACTTGACCTCATCTTTGTGCTTTTTCAATCTTGCCCTCATTTCTTCTTGGTCCAGCCCTCAGAAGTTTGTGCAGAGCTGCGCTGGATGTTAATGAAACAAAAACTTTGTTCATTAAGCCTGTGGGTGTTGGGAATTATGTCTCTGTGGTGAGAAAGTAACTAAGATAAGTGGGTAAATACAGTAGAACAAGCGAGTTCAGAATAGCAAATCGAGAAAACAATATGACAACCCAATTTTAAGAAGTAGGCTTAAGAATATCAAAACATAAATTAAACATTGTGATCTTTAGTAGCCATGTCAAAATACAAGATATCAGTATCAACTATATGTCAACCTGGGCTGACCTAGGAAAACATCACAGAGAAGGTGACTTAAAGGATAGGAAGGCATTGCTTTGTGTTTCCAGTGCTAGGAAATCCAAGATGAGGATAGTGCCTGGTTGAGTTCCTGGGTAGGGCTTTCATGCTTGCTTCCAAATAGTTATTTTCTTCCTGTGTCCTCATATAGGAAAACAAATGGATCTTACAGTCCCTTTAAATAAGACAATTTATCTTGTAGGATCAGAGTCCTATTCCTATGACATTGTTTAGATTTGTTCTTTCCTTAGGGACCCTCTTCATAAGGATGTCATGATGAATTACAGCTTCATTACATAAACATGAGAGAAACACAAACATTGACTATCAATCTGATCATTTTTAACTTAGATTTTGAGCTAATTATATATGCATAACAGGTCAGAAAAATAAGACAGGGAAGACTTGTTAACCTTAACGTATGGATTCATTGTACCACATAATCCATATTTATCTGTCATTTTATTCACTTGATTGAATTTTATTAGTAAAGTTAATCACACTTAACTCTGTCAAAGGCTAAAACGTATATAAAAAAGAAACACATTAAAAGCATAGTAGTCTCTGTCCTAAAGTTCAATGAAACTATCATATATAAAGAAAGGAAATCTGAAGAGATGAAAAGAACATTGTCTTGTCAGATGAGCATTATTTTTAGGCTCATTTCTACTAAAAGTTAAAGTTTTTTATTAAAAATGAAATTATATCTAATAATATTATGAAACAAAAATTAGCTATTAAGTCAAATCCTACATTTTAATTTCATAAAGATATTTTATATCATCTAGTAAATTACTGTAGATGTATTTATCATCCAATGTATTTAACATCTTTAGACTCATACTAATAAATTTATAAACAGAAGTACCACCTATTATCATGTACTATTTAAAATGACACTTGAGTTCATGAACTCAGTACTCTGTAAGATTCTGTTCACAAACAGAACTGGACTCAAATTTCCCTATACGGTCAACCCTGAGCCATAGCATTGAATTTGATTCAATGTTTATTCAACTTGGTGTCTGACCAGATTCATAGAAAGAATTAAGTTCCTGAGTCAAGTTACCACTGTAGCTATTATGACATTTGGGCTGCAGAGATAGAGCTCAGTGGTCTAAATGCCTGCCTGACAACTGCAAGGACTCAGGTTCGATTCCTAGAACCGCATACTGTGCCAGCCCCAGAACCCCAGGCTGGTTGTGTCAGGCATGGAAACCGGACATGGTGTCTCATGTCTATCATCCCAGTGCTGGGAAGGCTGAGATAAGAGGATCACTGAGTCTGAGCTGTGTAGCAAGACCTTGTACTAAACTAAAAAATTAAATTATTATGACATTAAAACCTTAATTATAGCTTTCAGAACTTTTTTCCTTAGAAATAAATTGCTTTAAACAAGCTAGGAATTCTAAAATATTTTATATTATAGTACATAGTACTGTACAGTCTAAAGTAGCCTAAATACAGCAGTAGAGATTACTTATTCTGAGATGCCTCTTTTTCCCCCGAATATCTTTCCCTGAAGCACTCAAAAAACTGCAAACCCTTGTCAGAACAGTAATGAAGAAGGTTAGGGCTCAAGAAAATTTGGAGTCTCACTTGTATCCTGAGAGATAGACATAGAGTGAGGGGTAGGAGGTGGAGCTGGGAGAGAGAGACAGACAGACAGACAGAGACAGAGATGGGGAGAGAGAAACAGACTTGGATGGAGAGAGGGAGGAAGATGGAGAGAGAAGATTAAAAAGACTCCATGCTTTTATTCTAGTATGTTCACCTTCATGTATTTTATATTTTTATTATTTTTTTCCTATGGCTTTTGAACTCAATTTTTCTGTCCTTGTTTGCCACTTGCTTTATTACCATATATCCTAAAATGTACATAACTCGACACATTCTTATATCAGTATGAAATTCTCACTGTGCACATTTTATACCATATAAGAATATAAATAAATCTACATATTCCATCTACATATAGTGATATTTGCTTACTTGCTGTAAGCTTCATAGGCCACTCTTGTAAACCATTTGTATGAATTATTACTAATACACTGTGAAAAGTTTATAGTGCAATGCATAATAACAGCACTAAAGACTCATTAGTATACAGATCATCCATGAGAAAACCTAGAATGGTTAGCACCAAGTCCCTGAAACTGCTCCTTGTTTGACTCTAGATTTTTGCCAGGTTGGGTGGACAATATAACCAGACAGATATGTAACTGTACAAGAACTTTGTGGGAGACCTCTAAGTAGGGCAAACTAGTGTTATGTGTGGAAACTTCTTTCTTAGGAACGCTCATTATTCAACACTACAAAGCAAGCTAATGTCACTGCACTGTTGTTTAACCTATAAAACTTCCCATCCATGATGCCTGAGTTTTTAACAGAACACTGTTGTGCTATAGTGCATACGGTCACACTCTGCTTTCGAGTACTCTCGAGTAACTGCCTACCAGGTGCACCTCCATCTGCCCTCTGGCACCGGACATTCTGAATACTTTCTGGAGGAACATGTGTCTCATGTGCTTTACTAGGCTCTATCTTTTTCAGTTAGTAAGTCTCTAACAAACCTACCCTTTCCTGGTGATGCCTTAATAAACCTTAGCTGTCCTAAGTCATTTCTAGATATGAAGAACCTGATCCACTGCCCTCGCATGAACAGAAAATGACTGACCCTTCTGAAGAGAATTAAAGTTCAAATATTATGAACAAAGGTGAAACATTTTGTGTGTGAACATGTATATGTGTAATACTGCCAATGCTGCTGAAAATAATCATTATATTATTGTATGTTCATGATCATGGAACATAATTCTGGCTATTACAGATTTATATCTTCATTGTTTTATTTAATAATATGTATATCCTTTATATTGCTATAAATGAAGTCCTGATGGTAACATATTCATATTCACATATTAATAGCATTTTTCAAAGTAATTGAGTGAGGATGGTGTTCAAATTATAATGGTAATTTAAAATCAATTTGTTCTTCACAATATAAAAGATAAGAATGGATTATAGAACAAACTGATATCAAATTTGAGATCAAATAATTTACTGAAATATATTTCATACATTGTCAGAAATATTTTTACCTTTTCTTCTCGATTCCTTAAACCTGTATTCTGAAAAATAATAGTTTGACAAGAACACAAAATCATGTTTAGTGCACTCTATTTCAGGAATAGAAGTTATATTTAAGGTTAATTTTGGAGAGAGGAAGAAAATTCTTACATAACTATTTGTAATTTTCAATGTCAAAGACTTAATAAGTACAACATATGACACTTCTATTTGAAGAGAATTATCATTTAATTTTCCACTCTTCATCCTCTAATTATTAAAAATTGTAGGATTAATGTAAGTGGTTCTGGAGTTCACAGAAGTTCCATTTCTACATCAATTATAACATCATTTCTCAGGGAGGTAATCAAAGTGAACAGATATAGGTCCTAGATTCCAAACACTTGCACTCTTATTAAAATGTTAGAATAGCTAAAATGCTATTAAGTTAGCTAAGTTTTAAATGTGCATTTTACTAGAGTTGTAATGAACATGAAACAAAATAACACATGGACAGGACTTAGGTTTGTGTTTGTTAAATGACAGTTAAAGTATTAACTAAGCAGTCACACTATGCTTTTTGGAAAAGACTGACAATTCATTTATGTGTAGCATACAATGAACCATTCAGCATGCTGAATCTAGAAATATAAACATATTCCATGCTGTTAATTTATATAGATATAGGAAAACTGTATTAAAGACAAACAAAAAGTAAAAATTAGTTTAGACCAAATAATATCATAAATATACTCATTTTTGTCATGTTTGAAGTCACTTGTTTAATTAGTGGGAGAAAGCCTCAATAACAAGTCAAAAATTTTTGCTTTCCTTTGTATCTGTTAAGGAGCAAGCAGGAAAATATTGAGAAAGTAAAAGCATAGGAATATATTTGTAATTTCACCTAAATTCTAGAACATTTTTATATGTTTGTATCATTCAGCATTATTATGTTTTATGATTATAACAATTTTTGAGTTACCAAAGGTCAAGTACATTTCAAATTGATTGTATGTATTGTGATAATACAATCATTTAATTACTATTTACTTAACTTCAATTCAAATTCGATATGACTATTCCACTTGGCATGCTGAGTCAACCGAAAGAAAGCTATTTCTATTAGTCTCAGAATATAACAGCAATGTACATTTATGCCTTCAGAAAGGCATCAATGTGTGTTGCCATTACAGTCAACACATATAAAGATAAAATAAATTTGAGTCCTTTAAAAATAAACACAACCATTCCTCATATGAGGGGCATCTTCTTGTTTCCAAGATTTTGCTATCACAAATTGTGCTGCTATAAACATATATTACTATGATATGATGTTTTTAGTTCCTCTAGGAAAATTCCCAGTAGGGGAATAGCTGGCTAGAATGGGATTTCCAGTCCTACTTTTTTGAGGAGTCTCCACACTGATCTCCACAATGGTTGCACCAGTCTACATTACCACCAGCAGTGGAAAAGTGTTCCCTTTTCCCCACATCCTCTCAAACATTTGTTGTTAGTTGATTTCCTTATGATAGCCATTCTTTCTGGAGTGAGATGGTATCTCGGTGTTATTTTAACTTGAATTTCATGGATGGGTAGCGATATGGAGCATTTTTTCATATGTTTATTCGCTTCTTTAATTTCATCCTCTGAGAAGTATATACTCATCTCAGATGTCCATTTCTGAACTGGGTCTTTAAATTTGAGGGCACTGTTATATCTTAGTTCTTTATATATTCTAGAGAGCAGACCTTTGTCTGAGTGCTTATTAGTTAGGATTTTTTCAAAATTTCTCAAGAAGTTTCAAACAGAAACTTCTCAAGAAGAGTTGACCCCAGTTGTTAATTCTTTCAAGTGTGTCCCATGCAAATACATGTTTGTTCATGAACTTTTTGCCAATTGCTATGTCTACAAGAGTTCCTACTACTTTTTTTTTCCGGGAAATTAAATGTTTCTGTTTGAATGTTTAAATCTTTAATCCATTTGACTTTAGCTTAGTGCATGGTGATAGATCTGGGAAAAGTTTTAGTTTTCGGCATATAGAAAGCCAGTTTTTCCAGCACCATTTGTTAAAGAGGCTATCTTTCTTCCCATAAGCATGTTTGGCCCCTTTGTCAAAGATCAGATTGCTGAGTGTGTTCGTAGATGCCTCTGCATCTTCTAATCCATTCCATTGATCCTCAGGTCTGTTTCATTGCCAATACCATGTTAATTTTATCACAGTGACTTTGTAGTACAATTTCAAGTCCAGAATTGTCATGCCTCCTGCCTTGTCTTTCTTGTCCAGGATTTTCTTTCCTATTCTAGGTCTTTTCTGGTGCCAAATAAATTTTAGGAACGATTTCTCTAGGTTTGGAAGTCATATTGGTGGCAGGTTGATATTTCTACATAATGGAATATTACATCAGCTATAAAGAATAATAAACTTGAAGCATTTATATTGAAATGGATGCCACTTGAACATATACTAAGTGAAATAAACCAGACACACATATGCAAATATTGTATAAGAAAACGAAAGAAGAAATATAAATAGAAATGTATAACAACAACTAAACAAATTTAGTCAGATAGGGTAAACTGAACTGCATATGTTGCAGGGTACTACTTAGCTTCTCTTCTGGATGTTTAACAACCTAAGTTCACAGATCAAAAATTGGAGAAATGGAAGGGATGAAAAGTCAGCCAACATTTTGGTCCTACCCTTTCAAGGTCAATGAAGACTCAGGACATAGGAGAGCATGTACTGTAACATCATGGAACTCAGTTGTGCCCCAAATTTTCTGATCAAGGAAATTGTGGAAAAACAGAGAAATGCGATCAATGATCTATAGTGTGCCTGGGGAGAGTGACATGGACAGAAAACTTCCTCTCAGGCTCTCACAGAGAGCAAACTCATCATGCAATGGCCATGACTCATCCACATGGCTGACGCTAACAAAGGATCTATAGAGTGAGGTACGGGGTTACAGGATAAACCCTGAGTGGACTTGACTGACCTCATCAGATACAAAAGCTACATTATTTGTTATACAGGTCTTGCTTTATCTTGATCTTAACCATCCAGCAGAAAATTATAAAAATGAGGTATGTAAAATAAGGACATAATAATAAACTAAGCTTTAAATGGCACTAATCATCAACTTCTTCAGATAACCCACTATTACTTTGGTCTGCTGGACTGTGTTTGATGGTTTCGCTGAACTCAGGCACCTATTATAATTGAATAACAATGGAATGCCCATCTTTGACAGGTCTAAATAAAAAAAAGGATACAAAGAAGAACCATTTTTGTGTCTGCATAAACAATACATTTAGAATAAATATGTAGTACTTTTGCATAATTCTATGAGAAGCAAGATTTACACTAATAGTGTTTGGACAATATATTCTGTCAGTTTCTTGTACTCTGGACAGCCACTAGGAAGATAATAAAGTAGAAAGTATTATTTATTGAAACTGTACTATAATTCAGCTTTAAAAATATAAGGTAAGCATTCAGCTATATTTTAATTCACTGAATAGAGACATTTGCTGTAATAGTGTTTGTAAGTAGAATATCATATATGCACCTTGTATGACAAAAAGCCACTACAAAAACAATATGGAATGTATTAATTATTGAATCTGTCCTGTTAATTTGATTTGAAACTGTCTCATTGCTGTTTGTTCTTCAATAAAATAAAATTAAAATTTAAAAAATAGAATAAACAGAACAAAAACAAAAAAAAGTGATATACACAAAGTATATCACTTTCATGATATAAACAAAGTATATCACTTTCATGATATACTTATTTAATCTCTAAGAATGACTCAGAAGTTAAAAATCCACTTCACTCTTCAGGGCACTAACAATCTGAATTTTCCCCCACTTTACACAGTTTCATTTAAAGGCATTATCAGTTACCATATTTTCATCAACAGATGTGATGAGTAAATTTTGACCTTTACCTGAGATTTTCTCATTGCTAGAACACAGTCCCTAACACCTACAGATTCAAGGAGGAAAGACTGCCTTAAATTCATAGTTCATAAAGCTTCCAGAACATTGTCAGCTACCACCAAGGAAAGGCAGTATCTCCAAGGAGCAAGGCTGAGAAAACCACAGTCCACCCCAGAGCTGGCAGGAGGCAAGAGGCAGCAGTGGAGAGCCTTCATTCCACTGTTGCTTTCAGGCTACAAGCCAATTGATTGATGCCACTCACAGCCGAAGTGGGCCTTCTATAGTCAGTAGAACCACGCTTGGATAGCCAGTGGCTGATGAAGTTACTGGATGTGCAGAATCCAGCCATTCCTGAAAGGCATATCACTATGAACACATGAGATTTGTGGGAGACTTCTAGATACAATCACAGTATTAGCACAAGAGACATCTTGTACAATTTGTGTATTTTCCTTCCTTCTTTTCTATCCTTTGATTAGTTGATACTACTTGCTTAACTTCAGATGTAACTTGGGATTTTATGATGTAAAAAAAAATGGGTTATAAAAACTATTTATTTTTCTCTTGTATGAGTATACTATGCAAGGTTTTAGGTGAGTAAATAGCCAGGCTCCAGGAGATTGTCCAAATCTTTGGATTTCTTTGTGTTATTTCACCGTTTTCTAGTCGTATTGATTACCAAATCTAGACCAATGCTGTATGTATACAAACCAGCCTTTGATAAATTAAAAACTGCAGAGGGTAAAAAGTCTCTTTATATGACATATTTTGTTTACAGTTGAACAAAATATAGACACATATATTGTTTTCTTTGTAGAAAATGTTATAGCTAAAAAGAAGGTGACAGGACCATCTGAAACTCATAGTTAAGTATATTAATGAAGTGAAGAAAAGTCAATGGATAGTTCAGACAAAATGATCCCTTCTACCACACACTCTCCATCATTTCTTCCTACATATTTATTATCTGAAATGAATTTGGAATCTTGAATTTTTTCACTAATCACTCATTTAAAAAGACATTGTAGGGGCTGGGGAGATGGCTCAGTAAAATAAATGCTTGCCTGACAGATTCAAGGGCCTGAGTACAATCCCTGATACTGCCAAAAAACAAAACAAAACAAAAGACAATGTTCTCTATTTTAATCATTCTGAATCACTCAACTGTATTCCAAATTTTTGTAATGTGTTTTATACATGCAGTGATAACATTATATCTCTAAACTCTTATTGCTTGAACCTCTCAAATTTGTATTAAGTAAATATAATACATGGAGCTTTAAAGTGGTAATAAACAAATAGCATGGACACTGATTATTTTTGATTATTTTTTCCATTACTTTCTGTAGTTTAATTTACCCATGACAACCTTAAAAGAGATTCAAATGCAGCTTTTGGCTTTTTTAGCACTGAGAAGAATGATACCAATAATATAGTGTATGGATATAGACAGTGTTAATTTATGAGTCTACATCTATGAGTTAATAGTTTTGGGAAACCTGTAAGAATTTCTGGGAAAACTCTGTGAGATATGTCTTTAGACACCCCATAACTGGTAGAAAATAGAATTGGTATTATACAATGTTGGCATGAAGACATCTCTCCAAAATGCAGAGGACTCTTTATGTATTTCTTAATGCTAACACTAATGATGCCACAGTCAGAGGTAAAATGTAAGAGATGAAGCTTATAAAAGCAGTGCCAAAGGGAATATAATACTTCAAGGACATTTTTTAGGTTATATCATCAGTATCCTTTTATCCTGTGTTTTTTGGCACAAGGCAAGAAAACATGAAATAATATTTAATATCTAAATATATGTGGAAAAATGACAAGGTTAACAACAAAAAGCTTAAAACTTGCTATCGAATTTACCTGTTTTTGCATTATACATTTTATACACACACAATTTTCCTCTGCAATTTATCTGAAAAGTGTTGGAAGTATAGGATTTAACTTAATACCCCACTCTTTAGTTGCAGGATACTAGTAGACAGAAAAAAGAGAAATAAACATCAAATGGTTTCAATAGCTATTATTACCCTATTTTGAGAGAAAAATAAGCACTATGTTTGTGTACATTTTATTTTGTAAATTAGCTCAGGTCAAAGAATATAGCTGTTGTTTTATTACAGTTTGGAAGTTTAACTAGAAATGGATTGTGTTTGGGGCTTCCCACTGCTCAGTGATTATGGAGAACCATAACACTATAGATTATGCTACTTAAAACTCTTCAAAATTTCTGCAGAATACTATGACCCAAAATCATCCAGAAGGCTAAGCATAATATTTTCCATCATGCCTTAAAGATTTTCTGTATTTGAAATAACTACGGATAAGCATATATTAGTGCCAAAATAATGAAAAATGGAAAGAATATGAGGTGGTCAAGGCTGCCTCTGCTCCTCCTGCTGAAATGAGGTGCTGGGGATTTTTGTTCCCATCAGAGTTTGCTTTAAAGTTGGTTCTATTATATCATATTTTCCAAGCTCAATTTCATCTTCAGATATGTAGAGTAATAGGTGTTGGGATCTATTTTACAAATGCAAATATTAATAAGGCTCTGGGAGCTCACAGCGGGGTTAAAGCTAGCAATGATCACAGATTTCTGGGCTTGGCAGATGCAGGATGTTCCATGGATTTGTTCCACTGATTCCAAAAGGTGAATTCAGAGCCTTTCCTTTTCATCCTTTAATTACTGTATGGATCACTTCTGAAAGGAATAAAACATTTCTGTGTTCACTATTAAAACCTGTTCCAAAGATGTTTTTCACTACAAAATGGTCCTTCATTTATATGCCCCTTTTCAGTTACCATAGATATACAGCTACTTTCTCTTAGTTCAATGAGAAGAAAGATTAAACTAATAGTGTTTAGACAGGATAGCATGTCTGGATCATCTACTATGAATAACTACTACTAAAACAATACATAATGTATTAATTACTGTAACTGTCCTACTAACCTGTTTTGAAACTGTCTCATTACTACTTCTTTTTCAATAAAATTAATTTAAAAATAAAATAAAATCTGTTCTATAATTGCTTTTCAGTTGTTATTAAGCATTTTCATTAATAATTTTAAAGATGTGGCCTACACAATATTCTTGCCTTCTTTTCAATACTTCGATTAGCACTTGTTTTGTGTATCAAATCATGCATGAGTTAAACACTACATATGCATTTTTAACCTTAAAAAAATGTTTCCTGTCACAAATTATAGTATTATTATTAAGAGTTTACATGAAACATAGTTTGAAAACAGCAATCCAGTTGCTCAAAGCTACTTATTTTGGAAATCTTTAAATGTTGGTAAGTGTCAGAAAGATAAGAGATTGCAATCTCTTAACCATCATGTATTGAGTTAAAATTTTTCTGAAACACGAAAAAACAAGTACACTAGAATCCATCACTTAAAAATAATTAAATTTTTAAACAAAACCAGTAAATTGTACATTGCAAAGCATTTAATGTCAAAAGCCCTGCATGAGTGGGGAATACTTCATGGTTGAAGAATGAAGAATTCCGTCTTCTTAAAGGGGTGGTTACCTTATGTTGTGATCCCACTGTGAGGATATTCATCTGGATATTTGGTTATATAGCAAAAAAATAACTTTTTATATATAATTGTCATGCAGCATTAATTTTAAATGTTGATTAGATGTCTACACTTATAGCATAAAGCAGTAGAATATGTTTATATTGATTTATTTATAAAATTGTATTCATCAAACATATAACTTTGACTTTAGAAATGCATTTTTATTAAACATGTTGAATCTTATTCATACATCCCTTGATACTCATTTAACTACTATCATGTTTCTGAATTTGAATGTTTTACTTGCTATATATAAATACAAATATATGGCGGTCATCAAAATATATGTAATATTTTCATGAGCATAAATATTTAAATTAAATGTATTAAATTTTTTTGCACAAGGGGCTGGAGAGATGTAGAATAAATGCTTCCCTGGCTAGCTCAAGGATCTGAGTTCAATCCTTGGTTCCACCAAAGAAAAACTGCACATAATTTTAAAATCAAGGAAATTTTAAAATTATATTCATTAAAATGGAAGGATCAATAATAAAGTTAAACCTAGAAACACTGTTGTAGAAAATAATAATTTAGAAATGGATAAAAAATTAAGTACTAGATTGGCTAGTGTCCCCTCCAAACTATAATCTACTAAACAAAAAACAAATAACCTGAAAGAAAACTATTTCAAGAATCATGAAGGAAAAAAGTTAGCAGCATCACAAAGAAAACCTAGCAACACAGTATCAGAAAAGCGTAATTTACAGAGTAATTAATGTTTTGTTAAAAAATGTGAAATTAATTAACTGTTAAATATAAGTTGAACTGATTCAAATGTGTAACAAACTTTATTGGATACTTTAGGAAAGGAAGAAAACTGACTAATTTCACTGAGAGAAATGTAAACATTGAAACATAATGGAGAACAGTATTTGATATTTTCAATAGCCAAATAGAATTGAAATGTATGAAATTCAGTTTACAAAGAACTCATAACATTTTTATTTCACAATTAGAACTCTACATTTCTTCAGTTATTGTTCTGTCCATTTTATATTTTTTATTTCAAAAAATGCAAACTGTTATTTAATATTTTTTATAAATCGTAGATAATTTTTATTGTATAGGAATTATTTTTATCACATCTAAGGTGTCTTGTCATTAAATAATGAAATGCTGTAGACCTGTGCATGTCATAATAATTAAAAATGTAAGTCAATCATTATGTTGTACTTTTAGGCATATTTATATAACTTCCATATGGTATTTTTACTAGACTTCTTAGAAACACACTCGTATCATTATAAATAAAAGATTCTTATACAATGTTTATGTTATGCTGTTTACTACTGTATATCAATTTTGTACAATAATGTTTATGCTATATATTTATATATTTTTATTTAAAGAGAGCAAAGGAAAAATAACAATGAAACCATTTTAAAACAAGTTAGTAGGATAGTTGGAATAATTAACACATTGCATATTGCTGTCCTCATAGTGGTTATTCAGAGTACAAGATACAGACATGATATCTTGTCTAAACAATATTAGCACAATTTCCTTTCAATGAAGTAAGAGAAACTAGCTGAATAACTATCTTAGCTATCTTGTATACATACATATTTTTTTCTTTTTCCCCTTCTGTTCCTCTATCACAGTTTGTTTTCTTTTGAATGGTTTCTTCACAGTTCACAAGTCTATTCTACCTTTTGGTTCTTATTTACTTACTCAGTTTTACACAGTAGTGAGTATATGATATTTATATGATGTTTGAAAAGATGATGTTTCTACATATGGGGATGATTTATTTCATCTCTAGTTGCATCAATGTAGCTATAAAAATCTCAGATGAAGAAATACAAATGGCAAGTAAATGCATGAAAAAAATGTCCAACATTATTGCTCATTCAAGAGATAAAAATTAAAACAACACTTAGATTCCATTTTAGCCTGGAAAAAAATGGCTATCATAAAACATGAAATGATACCGAATGCCAGGGGAGTTGTGGGGAAAAAGGAACCCTTTTTCAAAGTTGGTGGGAGTGTATGCTGTGAAAATCTTGGTGAAAGTTCCTCAAAATTTGGAATTAGAGATCTCCTTCCAATCAGATATTTTCCTTCTGGGTCTCCTGCCAAATAATTAAAAACGTCATACCATAGCAACATATGTACACCCACATTTATAGCTGTATAGTGTGTCATAGCTAAATCTTGGAATCAAGCCAAATGCCCATCAACTGAAGAATTTTTTTTTTTATTCCAATGGACTACAACTCAGCTATAAAGAAAGATAAAGTGAATATCTATTTCTTCAATATTTCCAAAATTTCAGATGATGCTTACAGTGGCTTTTGGAAATTTATATGCAGTGTATTTGAATGTATTTAATTTTTCAACTTTATAATTTTTACTAGCATATTTGTAAGTTATATAAATAGGTTTCAGTCTCAGCAATATAATGAGTTTCCTAAAATTGCATGGTATAATTAAATATATAGCAAACTATTTTCTTATTTTGAGTCACATCTGCACTATTGGAATAATTATTTCTATATTGTTATTGTGTTTTGATTATTGTTTTCTAAATTATGTTTAACATTTTGTGGTGTTAAATAGTGTCAAATGTATAAAAGGTTTAAAAATTTTTCCTGTAATATAGAGATTTGTAGCTATATTAGTCCACACATATAAATATAAAATCAAATTTTATATAAAATGAAATGTCTCTTAATTTATCTACTCCAAAATCAAATTTTAAAGATACATCTTTCTTTGTAAGAAGAAGTTATAATTACACTCTCAAAGTTATTTGTACAAAAATCTGGCAGGAAGTGAATTAAATTTCTGTTTAGAGTTGGCTTTCTTTTTGCCACTCTTGCAAAATTCCTCCACTCATATATAAATATGATACAAAATTTTTCCAACTGTGTGTAAAGTTCAAGACAATAGTAGTTAACTTTCCAGGTAGAAGCTTTTCTGCAGCTGAACATAGAAAGCTTCTAGAGCTGAAATATATATATATATATTTAAAACTGAAGCACAAATGAAAAACATAAATAAGAATGAATTTTGGAAAAGCGGCAAAATGGAACACCTGTATATCCTAAACTTAATTTCGCACTGGAAGTTTGATTCATAATAAATTTCATTCTCTTGCTTGCTTTGCCTTGGTTACTCTGTTCTAGAAATAAAGAAACAATAATTTCATTCCACCAATGTGTTATTTATTCCTTGACAGTAATTGTCCTCTAATGCATATGGTCCTCTCTTAGTAAGGATTAGCTCTATAAACATAATTTCTTTCAAGGGAAAACCTAAATACTTGAAATAAATTGCCAACTGTTTCTTTCATTTGGGGTTGTGAATGAAATTCACAAAGTTTATGAACTTTTTAATAAAGCTTTTAATGTCTTTATTGTTGCAGATAAATTGAATTTATCTAGCATACAGAAACTCTTATAATCTGACATTCCGGGCTTTTATATTAACCATTTCTAATAGTCAAACTATAGTGATGTCTATTGATATATGATGCATATAATAATACTCAATTTATTTTAAATACTATGTATCTTATTACATATACTTTGATAATTAAACAACTATTTATTGTAAGGGATTCTGCAGAAGACAAGCTAGTAAAGAAGCCATAAAGGAGGGCATCATGATTTAAGATTAATAATTCCAGTGAACACATCAGGCTGTATTATTTTCCTCTCAGGGTACACTGAGGTTGCAAATAATTGTTAGCAACGCAGCATATTTCAAGTAAATCATAGTGCATAAATTAGTTCATGTCATTACTCTGAAATTAACAACCTTGGAAATGTGCTTATTGGAATTTTATTTAGATTGTTTGAAGCATTGCTAACATAAAATAAATGAAAATTATATCTAATTAATATACATTTTGACATATTTATTCATTATGCAATATGATAAAGCCACAGTAAAAGTAATATGTCTTGCAATGCCTGCAGTTACTGTGTGTGCAAGTGTAGTGTGACCAGTAAAGTTTGACATCTTTCTAGAAAATTTCAAATACTAATTAAAATATTTTAAGTATAGTCAAATTAAATATACCTAAAAGTAATATTGGAATCATAATAGAATTGCTAAGATAATTTTTCCAAAAAGTGTTATCTAAAATACTTACTTTAAAATGTTCACTACAATACCACAAGGTCTTACCGTAACATACGGGGCTCCTTTGTTGTCTAAGATTAAATTTGGTGTTCTGAAACCTAATCTTCACACTTTTTTTTCAAATTTAATGGAGGTATACTACCTTCACTCCTATTTTGAAGACTATGATGAAGAAAACAGCAAATACAAGGTCAAAAGTGTGTAATTTATCTTAATTTCATAAAGAACTCATTAACTTATTTTTTGTTTTGTTTTGTACTGGGGATTGACCTTCTGAATGCCAAGCAGGCACTTATGTCACTCAACTATCTCCCCAACCCCTAAACTGTTTTATCTGTTTTCTAGATATCCCCTAAAGAGAGTCTGTGAACATATAATTTTCTTCTACAACTTGATTTGGAAACTTTAGTTTCCAATAATATTCAGAAAACACATAATTTATAGACATCCTCCTTGTGAACATGCCTAGGTCACTCATTCTGTGGTTCACGAATGGCTGCTTGACAATAGAAAAATGTCATGAAAGTTAAGCCTCTGTCCTTTGTCTTCTTCCCCCCTCCCCCACTCCTCTTCATTTTCTCCTTTTTCATTGAAACCATGGGCACCATGAGAGGAACATTATAGCTAATAGGAACGGAGGAGCCGGCAAGATGGCGCAGTGGAATAAGTGCTTCCATGGCAAGCGCAAGAGCCTAAATTCAATCCCCAATTCCGGAAAAAAAAAAAAAAAAAAAAAAGAATGGGAACATCTTAGCCAAAGTGACATTTTTAGATAAGCTACAATATATGAATATTAAAATCATAACTACATAGACAAGGCCAGTTAATAAACAAAATTTAAACTCAAGTTGATTGAAGGTATCTGTCACTGATGGTGCAAAAGCACCAGAATATAATCATATGCTAATTCAGAAAGGTTCCTTTACAAAGAAAAGCAATCATTGTAAAACAGTGCAAACAACTAAGAAATAATGTGGCATAAAGTTATTGTTTTGTCCACTAAGATTATCGTCCATGACATCAGGAATGTGTAGAGTTACAACTTTATAAAAAACAAAAAGCACTTATGAATCCTGATCCATGACAAGAAAACAGAGAACAAAAGAGAGATGCAGTAGAAACTTCAGGTAGAAATGCATCTTGCAATCTAATTGCTTTTAGGAGGGTAATGGAATGAGTAGGAAAAAAAATTTTTCAATAGCATTCTTGGTAAAATTACTGTACCGTTACTGAAAAAGAGTAATCTGAACATAAGCTTTTCTAGGACACAACACAATAAGTATAGTTTATGATGTTCAAAAATTAATGTCAAAATAAAACATTTAAAATGATACAATGATTATAAACAAGAATAGAATAAAATACTAAAATATACAGTCACTAAAGAAAGGCAAGGGACAGACAAAGGGATATGACAGATAGAAAGAAAATTTGTCCAAGCAGAAATAAAAGCAAGGTGTTATTACAGAATATTAAAATAAGCAAATTTGAGATATGAAGGCATTAAAACCTCACACAATACATGGAGAGAGAAAATAATCACCTCTATATAAACATTTATTTCGAAAACCATAATATCACGTTTTCATATATTATGTGGATAGTTATGAGTAGATGATGCATAACTAGAAGTTATATGAACTATTTATGCTGTTCATTACCTCATTGTGTAGAAGCAGTGAGCTTTTATTTCCCTATTGGATATAAATGAAGAGATGCAACAATCCAAATAGAGCAGAACTCGAGTGCAGTGTATCCCTGGTGAGCTAAGTTTTGCAATACATATTCAGTATGAGAGCCCGCATACATTTTTCCATGCTGTACAAATGTGCGCCTGTTTTAGCTTCGCAGACTTCCACATCACAGCAACACAAAGAAACTGAAAAAGATAGTGTGCTGAACAGTTTTATCAATTTTGTAAATTAATTTTATCTCATATTACACTAGAAATACGACTGAACATGGGAAACTTTTGGTCCCTAGTAATTTATATCATGAAATAATTCTCCTCATTTATCTGTAGCATGCAGTTATTATGAAGACACATGTTTTGGAAATCATACTGTAATAAGCATTTTTCAAACAGTAAATTTCTAGCAATAGTGCTATCTTAAAATGAAACAAATTCTTTATTTGTATACCTAAAAACATGTCCATTTGGAACAAGTGTTAGTGTTATTGGTTAATGATATTGCTTATTTATATATTCCATTGTTGAATGTATCATAAACTTAATGGCACTATTCTTACCATTTTTCTGACTAATACAACTTGTGCAGACCTGCACTTTATTTTGTAATTTGGTCAAGACATTCATTTATTAAAGAACAAATCTATTAGGAAAACACTGAATAGTAAGAAATGGGGGAGGAAAAGAGAACTAGGATTTAAAATGAAGTAAATATAATTTGAAGTATTTTTAAAAATTACACAGAAAGTGCTAAGAAGGCAATGAAGAGATTGATAACTGCGTAAAGTTTCTACCCATTGGATCGTCAGTAACACTGAGTGGGAAGTGCAGTCAATACAGGATCACCCGGCTGAGACTATTCAGCTGTGTTTTCTGGCTCCAGAAAATATCTCTTGAGATGAATGGGAGGGAATGAAAGCACCAGGCTTCTCAGACTTCCCCTGCCAACCAGTCCTTAACCTGTGTCCGCCATAAGCAAGGCTAAGAGAAGTTCAAGTCATCATAGAAGAATGGGAATGAAAACCTTGAGTTCAGGCCCCCTAACACACCAGCACAAAAGAGGAAGGGTAAGTGTGTTATTCTGTTCTCCAGACTATAATGGAATGCCTGGGGCATTTTCACTTAAGGAAGTTAGAAGTTTTGTTCAGCTCTCATTCTGGTGTTTTATAATCTACACGGAGCTGGCTTCACCCATTCAACTTCAGCTGTGGGCTTAGTGGAAGCGAGTACGACAGTGATGGGAGAGACATGTGAAGAGAGCAGGTGCTAACAAGAAATCAGAGAGTAGGCCAGCCTTGATCTTAAGACCATTACTCTTTTTCTTTTTTCTTTTTTTTTTTTTTTGTATTTTAGAGAGAGGTGTACAGGGTGTTCAGGGTCTCACTACTAGATCAGACTTACAGTGATTCTTCTATTCACAGCCTTCCAAGACCTGGGATTATAGGGACATGTGCCACCACACCCAGTCTCAATTGCCATCTCAGTGGGCCCTGAGTGCAGAGCCAGCATGGCAGGCCTGGGGATCAAACCCCCATTCTCTATACCTGCTTGCAGGCACTTTAATCCACTGAGCTTTTGACCGGCCCTAGGACCATTAGTCTTGTAAGGAGCAATGTCTCATGCAAAAATCCCTTACTCTCTTCCAAGGACAGTAGGCACATCAAAGTAAAGATTCATCACTATTACTCACCTCTCAAAGTCCACACCTCTTTCTACCATTCCAGCACAGAGGACCAAAATCTCTAAAACATATCTGGAGTACACATGCACACAAATCCTACATACAGCAGAAACTACATAAAATACAGTAAACAGGCAGGCAAAAAGGCCCTCTCATTAAAAGGAATTTCAGAAACATCTACTCATTTTCTGCCTGAGAAATGTACTGTTCATATCACTAAACATTTTAAAAATAATAGTGGCTGAAACTTTGACCAACAACTTGAAGTCTTGCCCTTAATGAGAGGTACAGAGCACTAATGAAGACATTGAATGCTAAACTAACATGAAATGACTTCAACCTGCTGATGTCCAGATTCATTAAAGCTTTGGGGTAACAGGAGGAAGTATGATGAAGCAGTCAGTGGTGATAAGGATGAAAATTATATACAGCACTTCAGAATGATCATATGAGGAAATTACTTTCATTACCCAGGCTTTTGCTTTCATCAATTCTTCAACTGTGATGAAACTTGGATTTGTTTGGAACAAAATACCTGAGAATATATTACCCAGGAAGCAAAACATTACCAGGTTATAAGCCTGCAAAGGACAGACTAGCCTTATTTCTATGTGTCAATGGGAGTGGTAATTATAACATAAAACCTCTTTTGGTTTATCACTCTGAGACCCCCAGAGTGTTCAGAAAACATAAAATGTCATAAAGAGTAGGCTAGGGGTCACATGGGATGCAATGCAAAGGCCTGGGTAATAAGAGTACATTTTCTTGAGTAGATCAGGGAGGCTTTCTGCTCTCTTAAGAAATACCTACAGGATAAAGGTTTACCAGTTAAGGCTCTCCTCATCATGAATAATGCTCCTGCTCTCCCATGAAATATGGAAGAAGAATTGGCTGAAAAATTCTCATGGCACTCAAACAAGTTTTTCCAACCTTCTGTAACTCCTATACTATAGCTCTTAGATCATCAGGTTATAGGTATTAAGAAACTATACACCAAGGATCTGTTTCTAAAGTGGTTCTAGATGGTCTTAGATACAGATAAAAATTCTTAAATAATTCTAGAAGGAACATTAGAACTTGCTTTTCTGACTGTGTTTAATAAAGAAATTCCAGCTCAGTGTCTCACTAGGGGTGCTGAGATCTGCCTGGAAGAATGTATGACCTAAAATTATATAGAAGAGAGAATTTGAAGACAGCATACAGGAGATTGATCCTTCAGTTGACCTGTGTTGATAACATCATCATTAAAGTAGAGTCTATATACTTGTAGGTAGACAATGGTGATGTCTAGAATTTGGTAGAAGGACAGTGGGAGTAATTATCTACAAAGCAATTTAAGTAACTTCTGGCTGATCAACAGAGAATGGGAGTGGATGAGCTTTCTGAAGAGGAGAGGAGAATCAACTATCAACAAAGTTCTTTATCTGAAATAAAGGTATTCTGTAAAAATGAATAGAACTGCAAATATTTGTAGAGAAGATCCACTCAGAAAACAAAAGTCAATTGTCGCATTCACTTGTTTAATAATATCCTCTCACACAATAGAATAACATTAAACAAAAGAGAGAAACAGGCAATCTTAGACCATGTTTTAGCTCTGGAAAAATTGAGACCTAGTGACTCAGGTCCTACTGAGTTACAGACTTAGCCAATAAAAGAAAGGGTACTGGAGAGACAGATTCCTAATATTCTTGTGGAAAAGGACCCTCTTTCTACATAGTAGCCAACTTCCATTTTATTCTCCCTTCCTGCAAGCCACAGCTATCAATTTGAATGATGACTATAGTGTGAAATTGTTGTTTCTGGTAAACTAGGCACATTTTATGAGTATTGTTGAATACCCTAAGAAAATAATTGCTTTTACTGGTAAATGATGCATATTATGCAATTTTATTGTGAAAATCTTAGTTTTGGGAATAGTTTGGGAGACTCAAAACACATTATGGGATTCAATCCAAAAATGGGCATCTGAGATGAATATAACTCTTCTGAGATGAAGAACTACAAATGGCAAATGAATGTTAAACATTATCTGTCATTTGAGAAATGTAAATGAAAACAACACTGAGATTCCATTTCACCTCAGAACCAAAGGCTATCATCAAGAAATCAGCTAATAACAAATGCTGGTGGGGCTGTGGGCAAAAGGAACCCTTTTTTATCATTGGTGGGAGTGCAGACTGTTATGACAACTTGGAAAATCAGTGTTGAAATTCCCTTAAAAGCTCATATTAGAAGTCCCATTCAACCCAGATATTCCCTTCCTGGATATTTTTTGACAGAATTTAAAAAATTTGATAGTTTTGTGACTTGGAAAATCATTTACTTGATTAAGATTTAATTTGACTATGCTAGTTGGTACCTCATTGTCTATCTTACAAGTGTTGTGTGCTCACATTAAACACTAAAATGTATATCCATTTTGAAACAAAATTGTAGCATTTTAATTCTCATTAGACTGTGCTTAAAATATCTCCAACTTCATGTACATCAGACCCCTATAACAATTTGAGTGGGCCTACTGTTTCTGGAAGATATTGTGAGATAGTTTATTATAATGTGAAACTAAAAATTGGATTCAAGTTAAAACTACCTAGAAGCATAATAAAACCTTAAGAAATCAGGGGTGTAAATTTCTCTCTAAGTATGACTCATCTAGTTAAGTTGGAGATTATGTCTGAATATGTGTGTTTGGGTGGTGGGTAAGTGTGTGTATGTGTGTGTGTGCGTGCGCGCATGCGCACGTTTCTGAGTGTTTTGGATCTATGTGTGAAAGAAATTTGGTTTAGCCTTGAAACAAGATATAGGACACCTTAAATTCATCTAGTGCTATTAAAGAAGTGTACTTTAAATCAGTTTGATTTTATCAAGGCAATTTATTTTACCCTCATACAAACAGAGCAATGATTTACAATGACGGTCTTTATCTCATAAAATAACTAAATGAGTTTTCTGCTTCAAAAGTACTTAAATCATCACAGTTCCTCCATTTATGCAACAATTTATGCTTTCAGTAATACAAGCATAGTATCAAATCTATTATTTTTGGTATCTTCTTTACATGCTCATTGTTTACAACTCCATTTAATCTAATTACTCTTTGTTGTATTTTCTAAATGTAGTCGTACATTTATCACAAAAAGTCTTATCTACATCACCATTATCATTAATCACTTGTGAATTACGTGGCTTCATATGCATTTTTATAACCTCCATTATAGTTGGTGTCTGGCTTTTCCTCAAAAGAGGCTAAAACTTTTCCTTTTTTAATTTAGTGTAGATTTTTCAGCAAACAATTTCAGAATACATCTGTCTTGTTGAGAATAGTATCTTGAATATTTTTGCTGTTACAATTGTAAGACAATTTTTTGACTAAAAAGTGAAACAATAAAAACAGTAATAATTTTAAAAAGTCCCAAGGAAGCAGTAGAATTTCAGTGTCTTTCTGTTAACGTCTGGAAGCATCTCTGTTGATCGCAGTGGCTGTGGCTCACAGGCACGGTGGAGTCAGCACTGTCATAATTTCCTTTTTTAGTTTGACGTATCCGAGAAATTGTGAATAGACCTCTCGTGTCAGAATACAAGCACAATTACATCAGTTAGCTATGAGAAGTTTCTGACAATTGTTAGGAAAGAATATTGACCCGCTGTGTTGAGTTTCAATAGAATAATTTTGGAAAATTACATTACAGCAGTGTAACGGGCATACCAAGGCACTCTCTGTAACTCATGCTATTTCTTTGAGATCAAATCTTCATACTAATAGAGTGCAAAATGGCAAAGTTAAAGATACTTTGGATTATAAGACTAGAATTTCAGAAAATATTGCTCTTATCCTGTACCATAGTAATGCAAACATAGAGACTTTCTCTGAATTTCATGGAGTATTTGTCTGACTGATACAGACTCCCAGCAGATATCCCTGGACACCATGGTGCACTTGGGTCAGCATCTTCTGCCTTCTCTGTGAGAGCCATGTCGTTTTTCCATTCTCACCTCACTGGTGGGGGTCATCACATTCTTCCAAGTTTCCTGAAGCCAGTTTAGAACTGAATAACCATGCCTTTGATACTTCTATTAGTTGTATTAGGTTGATTACTGACAATAGTTCATATTCTTAGTAACTCAAGCATTTTCTATTTTGCCAAAATAAATGTGATATATGATGAGATAAATATTATGCATCTGTATTTGGCTATATATCTCACAATTTGTAGAGGTGAAAAAATTGTTTTAGATTTGCTGGATTTATAATTAGACACTTGTAAATGGATAATATGTGTCCAGACATTTTGAAGCCTAATTTTTCATAAATGTGTATGAATCTTTTGCAAAAACTACAAATATGAATATTCATATGTAGTTAATGTTTACAGGGTTATCTAAAAATCTCACACATGACATTGAACTTTTCTACTTTTCTAGATGTGTACACACAAGTTTATTAACTTACCACAAACCAGTTACAGTTATAAATCATTTATACTCATAAAATCATTGAATTGCCAAAACAGTCCTACTTTGCATGTAAATCAACTGGTGAAAAAACAGCTTAGCTTATTTCTCTAAATTAATAAAGAATTTAAATGATCAGAGTAAAAAATTAATATGTCCTTGGAAAAAATATTACTTTCCAGCTTTTGTAATTTATTATTGAAAATTTCATACACACACACACACACACACACACACACACACTGTGATTTTATTTGTGACAAATCAAAAGAGGTCAATTGGTCACATTTTGACTGGTGATAAAGTGAAATGAATAAAATAAGTCAAAAAGAATATCCTTCAATGATAATAATAAAGAGTATAAGTAACATTGCTATTGGAATAATTCCATGTTAGAAAGAGTTAAATTTTATTTTGAGGAAAGATCCTACATATGTTATTCATTGGGCCTGCAAGGTAGCTCAGTAGACTATCACCTGCTTAGGCAAGCACAGGGCCCAGGTTCAATCCTCAGCATCATGTGCTGTGCTGGCCCCACCCCAGGGGCGCTGAGCTGGCCATGGAGACCAGCTGTGGTGGTGCAGGACTGAAAGCCAGTGCTGGGAGGCTGAAAACAAGAGGATCACTATGAGTCTAAGCTGTGCAGTAAGACCCTGTACCAAATACAAATGCGTGAATGTATGATTGAATGAATAAATGGATAAATAGATAAATAGATAAATAAATAAATAAATAAAATACTACTTTTTTATATTATGTTGTGAACCTTTTCTGTTACATGTTTTTAAAAGGAGAAGATTGCTCACAAACTAGTTGGACAATAAAATGGGTACATTGGTGGATAAGTAGAAAACAATAACAAATTTTGCAGATAAAATTCTTCTTCTCCATGCCATTTATAAGTGTAAACCAAGAAATGTTGAGTAGAATACAGCCACAAGTAAGTAATGATCTTTCACTGTTTTATGGGGTCATTGCTGAACAGACCACTCTAGAGGGCAAACTGGGGGACATAGGATGTTATAAGCATCCTGTTTGCTGCTTAAGAGATTTCCTCTTCTGTAAATATCACATAATATTTCATCCATAACCTTTCACTAAGCATTGGATAATCAGATAATTCTAGATCCCTATTTCTTACAATGATAAATTCCATAATCTATGTGGTGCAATGTGTGGGAGAAAATTTTTAGACAGATTCATATGGTCTGATATTTTTCCTTACGAATAGCTTCATGACATGTTGTTCAATGCAATGTTTCTATGAGACTTTCGATCACATATCATAGGTAAAATAGGGTTTCTTCATTGTTTTCTTATCATTTTAAAAGATAGGGTGAGTGCAATTTTTAGGCGCAGCTTTCCTATAGATTGCCATAAATTAGAGAAGGAACTATGATTCCTTGTGGAGAGTTGGTACGTATAAGTAACATGTCCTCATTCTTTTCCACATTCCCTTTTCTCTTCATTTTCTCCTTCCTCCACTTCTTGGTTCACTTCCCTTTTACAAAGTTACAGGTTAGTTGTACTCTATTCCAGAGAGTATGTGTGACAAGAAGTGAAAATGACATTGTTCGGATTATAACGCTTCTTCTGTAAGTCATCTGTATATTGAGGGAGACAGAGAGAGAGAGAGAGAGAGAGAGAGAGAGAGAGAGAGAGAGAGAGAGAGAGAGAGAGAATCTGTTTAAATAAGAATACTGAGGCCAGGGAGATGGGTCAGTGGAATAAGCGCTTCCTTGGCAAGGGCAAGGGCCTGAGTTCAATCCCTGGTTCCGCTAAAATAAATAAATAAATAGATAAATAAGTTCATAAATCTATGAATCTGCGTATATGTACATTTATATATGCATTTATATAAATAAATACATTGCATTGTTCATATATTTACAAATTATTTTCCATACACTTTGTAATAGGAGGACTACTTCTTTCTCTATGTCATGGGTAAAATTCTCTAAAAATAATTAAAAATTAATAAATGCTTTTGAGAGGTGACATTCAATGGAGGAAATATATTGCTATTAATAATAATAATAGTAATAATAATAATGCAATTAAACTTTCTTATCCAGATATAGGGATTTTAAAAGATCAGTGGACCATGATGGGATTAGCTCATTAATGGATTAACATATTGTTGAGTTCATAGGTAACTATTTTGTTAAATGTTGGAATCCAGTGATGGAGATTATTCATTGGGCAAATAAAATGAAATGGTGAATTCTTGTCCTTCAACCTGTCTTATTTTTCTCTATTTCTCTGCTTTTTCACTGCAGTGAAATGATATTTTATGCCACCATGCCATTCAGCCATGATGTACTTGCCTTTGATCCAAAAATTTTATTCCAAATACATATATATATAGTCTTGTTATAAGCTATGTGCTGAATCCTCTAAAACTTTGAACCAAGTAAAACTCTTCTTAACTTATGTATGCAGGTATTTATCATGGTATTAGGAACATGAACAAGTTACACACTAAAATGTCTAAAGAACTCTGGATCCTGTTTCACCTATAAATACAATGAAAGGAGCCAGTACATTGTGATATATAATATTTAGAACAATGGTCACTTATTTTTTAATTTTTATTTCTATCAGTACATAAGAAATACAATTGATTGTACAGAGTTGGTACATATAAATAACACCTCCTATTTCTCTCTTTGCTTCCTTCTCCCTCCATCTCTTGGCTCACTTCATTTTTACAAAAGATCTGACTTCCTGTTTCCTATTATCTATGCTTATTTAATCTTTAATGTATGTGTATTTGTTTCTCATTTAAGAGGAATTGTGTGATTTTCTAAGCTGTGTGTCTGATTTAATTCAGTTAATGCTATGGCTGTCATTTATTTTTATAATCAACTTAAACGTTTTGTCCCACATGTATATGAATATATGAACTATATATTAAAGCCATTTTACTTATCCATATATTTTATATACCTATCTTCTACAGATACAAATACATATAGAAATACACAAAAATATGTGGATATTTTTTCATCTGATTGTTTTAACACAAATATTGTTTGAATAGAAATATCTGAAAGAGAAACCATCCCACATATCAATTGCATTACTATTTCAGTTAAATTGAATTAGTATCAAAGAAAAAAAGAATAATAATTACTGCAAAGATCAACTGTTAAAGATATAGGAAAGGCAAAGAAATTTACCCTAGATGTATATGTGCTATTATGAGGATAAATTTGGCAATTTTCATGGGTCTTAATTTCAGAAGAATGAACAATAAAATCCTGAATCCAGAAATGAAAATTAAGACCTGTTTCTTGTTTAGCCAATAAGCTATGAATTTGCTTGCTATACTATTCAGAAAAAGTATAATCAAGAAATCAAGAGGGTGGCAGAATATGACATAAGAAAACAATTCTGCAGCTTCCCACTCATTTTATATGGATGATGGCTTCCAACTCCTTCTACAAAAAGATGAAATGATTTTCCTTATGCTTTGAATAATGACAATGTTGAAAAAGCAGATAGAAAACAGTCAGAATAGGACTCTGATCTCAACATTGTAGGAGGCTGAGGTAGGAGGATAAAAATCATTCAAGTTCAATCTACTCAATTTTTCAAATCAGTGAGACTTTATCTCTAAAATAAAAAAAATAAGTTTGTTTGGTTGGTTGGTTTTTGGCAAAAGTGAGGATTAAACTCAGGTCCTTGTGTTTGCCAGGCAAGCACTTATTCTACTGAGATTTCTCCGTTACCCCCAGAAAAGAAGTTTGGATATTGTCTAGGCATAAGACTTGGGTTTACTCTGTAGTAGGACAAAAAAAAATTAATGCAAACAAATAATAAATATCTGGAAATAATGATCTTACTGATTTGACCAATATGCATTTCTGTATGTATATTAAAATGCCACACAATGTTTTATAGATATATGCAAACATCATGTGAGTGTAAAAACAAAAATAAATTAATCATTAATTAGCATACACAGAACAAGTAGCAACTAGAGAAGCACCTTCAATTTAATGTTTGCTTTCCTAATGTGTAAGCTTGTAACATGAATAGTTCTGTTCTAGACTGATGGACAACAGATGCATAAAGTGGCCCCAAGGAACTTCATTCTAGCTAAGTTCTTTTTCATAAACTAGCTCCAATCAGCAACCATGAAACTTAATACAGGCATAGGAGCCAAAAGAACCCTGAAACAGAGCTCAGCTCCTGTTCCCAACATACAGGTTTATGGGCTGCAGAAAGTTCTGTTAACAGCCATTATTGTCTTATGTTATTTAGCAACCTACAGTGACAGAAATATTTTGAGTAAGAGATAGTTCAAGATGAATCACATTCAGGCTGCCAAAGAAATACCCTGTACAGGATATGTATAAGAAATTTTGTGGAAATTAGTGCCACATAATAACACACATAGGCAAATTATGCTGCCTTTATCTACATTTCTCCAAACTATGTTTTGATTTGCTTTTGCAATGGCCAATTTTCAAAGTAAAACTAGATGAAAGACATCTGAACAGTATAAAAACGAATGTGAGTTTATGAATATTAATACATAAAACATTAAATCATATATGCATTTACACTGCACAAGGAACTCCATCTAGTTTGTGATTATTATGTACAAATATGAATGCAGGTGTATATATTTTTCCATTTTTTATGTATCTACAAAATATATAGATATCTCCAAAATGGTATATAATGAATAAACTCATTAGTATCTATTACATTGTTATAAAGATAAAAGAGCCATTTTCTAATAAAAGTCTGAGAAATGGGTCTCACACTTCTTCAATGCTTGATTTCCATATGCTGTTCAGGAGTTGTCTATAATCATCTGACTGTTATCTCATTTGACCTCACCTGATGATGACTTTGTTTCAGAAAGAGATTAAAGACCATTCTGTAGAAAATTTGAAACAAAATTAAATTTATTGGACTTAATAAAATATCATATATAGTAAAGAACAAAATGACAATATAGTGTTTGTGGTAGGGTGAGCAGATTGCTTTACTATTAATAAAATTCATATGAGCACTATAGTGTTCACCAAAAAAAAATTAAAAAGCAGTCATGTAGAAAGTCAACTTACATAACAGTTTCATGACATGAACATTACTTTGTAAGCAGAGTTGTGGGTTAGGTTATGTGACATCTCATTTAAATTACCTTTAAATTTTATCAATTACCAAGCAATTTCATCACTTGAAATCAAATTTTCCTCCTACAAAGAGTAGAAAATTTACTTGTTGCATCCAGTTAACTGCACTAATTAAATGTATTAGAGAGTAAATCTAGTCTATAAATGAACCACTTATCAACTACAATGTGAGATGGCACAAAACTTCATTTAAAACATAGAACCTTCAAGATGAAGAGCTTTCAATTCATTCATATTTGTGGGTCAAAATTAATATGAAGAATATTAAAGAAAAAGCTTGTCATGTTTTATGAGAATTAGGACTTTAAAGGAAACTGTAATGTAAGCAGGAGTTCCAACATGTGGAATGGGGAACATAGTGTGTTCTTTCCCAGCTTCTCAACTTGGGACAATTATCCAAATTTAGACTTATATTCATATTTATCTACCTGTATATACATTTTTTGAAAAGTTAAAGTATGAAAATGAATAATTTGCTCAGAAGGTATAGGGCAAATGGGAAAATATTTAATCAAGAAAATCTATTGTCAGAGCACAAAGTAGAATTCGATTACACGCACCCCCACCCCGTACTTGCCTTGCAGGCCCCGCACCCAGAGCACTCTGAGACAGTGGTGAGACTGGGCAGGGTGGCACGCGCCACT
The DNA here is from genome assembly GCA_004027165.1 of Ctenomys sociabilis. Lineage (NCBI taxonomy): Eukaryota > Metazoa > Chordata > Mammalia > Rodentia > Ctenomyidae > Ctenomys > Ctenomys sociabilis. Next base: position 14,663 of record PVKA01004090.1, on the reverse strand, counting down.
TAGGAAGCTGAAATGAGGAGAATCACTATGAGTCTGATCTACACAGTGAGAGCCTATACAACCTGTAGAAAGAAAGAAAGAAAATCTATTGTCAGTGAGAGCATAGCTTCCTAAAATGAAGGAAAAAAATTTACCTATACATGTGGAGAAACCAATTCTGTAATATATTGTTAGTGAAAATACTCAATAATGCCGGAACTATAAAACTGTCAGTTACATTTCTAGGTATACATTCAAGATTAGTGAAAACATTCATCCTTGCAAAAGTTCACTTGTGAACCCTTACAGTAGCATTACTTAGAAGTAAAAGACAGAAAGGAAGTTCCCATCAAGTGAGTTATAAATATTTGAAATCAGTATATCTATGCAGTAAGATGTTAATGATAGTAAGGAATGCAGAAGTGCTAAAACATAAATGAACCTTGAAATGATTCATGAGGTATTATAAACTCTATTCCAGGGCTTATTCATAACATTTAAATAACTAAATTTATAAAGCAATGAAATTACTGGTAATCTTTCTTCTACAGTGCTAATATAAATATATCATAGATTATTAAAATATAAAAATATATATTAATATAATATGGTCTGAAATATTTTAATCTTAAATTTGGATGACATTATGCCACTTTATGTATGACTATACTTCAAAACACCAAATTATATGATTTAATTATATGATTTACATTATACAATTTTAATTTCATTAGTAATTATATCAGTACTTCCAAAGAGACATTATAAAAATGTTGGTGTGACTATTAGTATTTTCTTAAAGAAAAGTAAGTTACTTTAAATATTTTAAATGTGGCAAGAGACTGTATTTGTTATCTTTCCATGTTAATGAATTCTTCCTGTTCTTTCATCACAACACATTTTCCAGTGTAATTTCTACTCACTCTAACAACTTTCATAACTGTTTCTTAACTTTCCACTGAAACGTTTTTTAGATATGTAGAAATATTCAAAAGTTCAAAGTGCAAAGGTAAAATCTAAACAATAAAAACCGAGAAGGACAAACACAGTGCTTTAAAAAAATAAATAAATAAATAAATAAAATAAAAAAAAACCTCCAAGAAAACTGCATTTGTCTTCTAACACTGAGGTTAGAATTGAAATAAAATGTTGTATAGAAATCACCTCATAAAACATAGTCGCACTAAGGGAAAACCAAGAAGATGTAATGTTTCTGTCCCTCCAGGGAAACAGCTCCCACGCAAGTACCATCAAAACGTTGGCATATAGTTTGGTGTAGGATCACGATAGAAGAGTCAGAGCTGAACAGAATGGCTGCGGCGCTGTTGTCCGGGATTCTGTAGGCACGAAGGGAATTCTCCTTATGAAAGTGAGAAAGTATGACATACCACCTTGTCTTTTCACTGTAGGAGACCATTTTGTTTGCTTGTTCTTTAAAATTTTACTAGGGCCAGCCAAATAACACAGCACCTGAAAGTGCCTGCAAGCAGGCTCAGGGGCTGGGGGATTGATCCCCTGAACTGCCATCCCAGCCCTGCACCCAGGGAATGCTGAGATGGCAATTGAGACTGCGCATGGTGGTACGCACCTGTAATCCCAGCCTTTGGGAGGAGAATCACTATGAGTCCGATCCAGTAGTGAGACCTTGAAAACCCTTGTAGCCTCTTCCCTAAAATACAAAAAGTAAATAAAAATACAAAATAAAATCTTTATTTTAAATCTGTGTGTGTGTGTGTGTGTGTGTATGCACGTGTACATGAGTGTGTGTTTTCTGGGGCTGGCAATTAATTCCAGGGTATCCTGCATGAAAAACATGTGCTCTTCCACTGAGAGACAGAATTTAATAACCGCTCAGATAATTTCAAGTGTTAGATAAATAACTTGTGGGAGAGCTGGCAGAGATAATTACTTCCAAGGAGACTCAGTAAAAAAAAAATGGAACTATGCCATAACACTGGAACTGAGGGGGGTTTTGTATTTATTTGCTAATTTGCTGCATATCAGAGCTACATAGATATATAGCAAGTAAGCAAAAACCCGCTTTTTTGTGAGGAACTATTTTGTATTATGCACAAAGAGAACCAAAGATGTCTCAACAAAAGTCAAATGGAGTAATTTGGTAAAATACTTTAAATGCTTAATAAATGCTAATATTTAACCATTATATTATTTTTGTTTTCCTTTCTGTGTTTAAAGTCTGATCACCACTGAGTACTTTTTTTGTTTTATTGCCTAAAGAGCATATTTAATGGTTAAAAACTTTAGAAATGATACAGAATTTCTCTGAACAAAATGATAGCAATTAAACTACAGTTGTTATATTGCATATTGTTGTTTTAAAATTAGTTGCTCATATTACAAGTTATAAGCATGTAAAATTGGTCAAAGAAAAAAGAAGAGAGAGAAACAGAGACAAGAGACAGAGACAGAGACAGAGTATAATTGCTCCTTTCATTACACCAGAAGAAATCAGAAATCAATACAATTCTCCAAGCTATCTTATCCTATGTATATACATATCTCTTTCTTTTTTTTTTGTCTTTTTTTTTTTTTGTCTTTTTGAGACAGGGTCTCACTGTGCAGTTCAGGCTGGCCTTAAGCTCACTTTGTAGCTCAGGCTGGTCTCGAACTCACAACAATCCTCCTGCCTCAGCCTCCCGAGTGCTGGGATTACAGGCATGCACCACCATGCCCGGCTCTTTTTTCTTCCTTCCTTTCTTTCTTTCTTTCTTTCTTTCTTTCTTTCTTTCTTTCTTTCTTTCTTTCTTTCTTTCTTTCTTTCTTTCTTTCTTTCTTTCTTTCTTTCTTTCTTTCTTTCTTTCTTTCTTTCTTCCTTCCTTCCTTCCTTCCTTCCTTCCTTCTTTCCTTCCTTCCTTCCTCCCTTCCTTCTCTTTTTTTCTTCCATTCCCTTATCCTAGTTTCTTTCCCTTCCACAGTAGCCATTACATCTTTCAGATTTTATTTACTATTTCAGGTTCTTACACTAGCAAGACAATACAATACTTACACATGCAGGTGTGGTTTATTGCACTTATGATTATGATCTTTAGTTGTATCCATTTACCCATAATAGTGCCAAGGTTATCTTTTATTTAGCTTAATAATACCCTACTATGTAAAAGTACCACATCTTTTTAATCTATTCCTCAATTTATGGACATTTAGGTTTTTTATTAAATAAAACATTTATATTTTTATTTTTATAGAAAAAATATAACACAACATTTAATAGGAAATTAATAAAAGAATAACAATAGCAGATACATTGCATATTGTCATTTTCAAAGTAGTTACTCAGGATACAAGACATGGACATAAAAGTTTCTCCATCTTAGCAGAAACCTTTGCTTTTAATGAGCTAAGAGACACTAATTGTATAACTGATATACATTCTTTCCCTTTTCCCTAACTGTCCTTTCCCCTTTTACCCATCATAGATCTTCTATCCCTTTGAAGAATTTCTTCCCATTTTACAAAATCTATTGTGAATTTTAGACCTCATCTACTCTTTCAGCTTCTCACACCAGGGTGATCATACAATTTTTATACATGTAAATGTGGCCTGTTTCAATTATGAAAATGCCTCCAGTTTCATCTATTTACAAAAGAATTCTATAACTTATCATTCTTTGGGGCTCAGTTGTATTCCATTTTATAAAAATATCACATTTTTAATCCATTCATCAGTCAGTGGGTATTTGTGTTGTTTACAAGATTTAGTTATTACAAATTGTGCTGCTATAAACATGGACTCGCATATATTGGTATTGTAGAATATTGTTAATTTCTCCCTACAGAAGAAGAATAGATGAGTGGAATGGATCCTTGAATCCTGGAACTCTGAAGATTCTCCATAGTGACTGCCACAGTGCTTGCCCCAATCTACCCTCCCACAGACACTGGAAAAGTGCTCCTTTTTCCTTACATCCCAGGCAACATTTGGTCTCAGTTGATTTTATTTTATTTATTTTATTTATTTATTATTTTTATTGTTGTTCTATTGATGTACAAATATCAATGAGACAGTTTAAGATACCTTGCCAAGATAGATTGGATAAATTAATACATTGCAAACTGTTTTCAAAATGTTGTGGCATCATAGAAGGTGTATACATGATATTATACTTACAGACATTACTAGAGCATATGTCTCTTATCAGTAAATTGAGTGTAGCTCTTTGTGTATCTTATTTTTTATACCTGAATTACATCAAAGATTCAATAATTAATATTTTCTACCTTGTTATTTTCCTAGTGGTTCTCCATAATACTAGAAGCTAACATGATAACCTGTCCAACCACCATTAGTGCAAATCTTGACTCCCATAGAATTATGTAGAAGCACAGAGTTATCTATCCCAACTTTACTGCCCATACACACAAATCATGATTCTTCCTTTCTAGACCCCTTCCTTTGTCTACACCTGTCAGAGATGGGCACTGTATTGTCATTCAACTAATTTAGGTACTTGAACTTGACAACACAATCCAACACAGACCAGCATTCCACAACAATAGTGAATTATTCAAAGAAGTTGTCGACCATAGCCACTTACAGCTCAGCTTAATATTATGGCCCCACGATGTATACTTCATTATTATACTTTTCTGATGGATGGCTAAGACCTAGAGAAAGCAAGACCTATATAGCAACACATGTACTTTATGTTTCTTATTAGGTCAGTGAAGTCCCCTCAGGGTTTATCTTGTAACAGTTCTGTACCTTATTCTGTAGATCCTTTGTCTGTCTCATCCATGTGGATGAGTCACGGCCAATGCTTGACCAGTTTGCTCTCTGTGAGAGCATGGGAGCACATTTTCTCCAACTTTGATCTGTGATCTTAGGTTGTAAACCATCCAGAAGAAAAGATGATTAGTATCCTGCAGCATACACCATTCACTTTGCCTTGTCTGATTCCATTGATTTTAGTTGTCGTATGTTTCCATTTGTATTTCTGCTTTTTGCTTTTATACTAGGGAGACTATATGATATTTACACTTGTGTGTCTGGTTTATTCCACTTATCACTATATGTTCAAGTGGCTTCCATTCAGTATGAATGCTTCAAACTTATCATTCTTAACAGCTGAGTAATACTCCACTGCATAGAAATACCACATCTTCTTCAACCATTCCTCCTGTGATGGACATCTTGGTTGTTTCCAAGATTTTGCTATTACACATTGTGCTGCTATAAATATAGATACACATATATCACTAGGATACAATGTTCTGTGTTCCTCTGGGCAAATTCCAAGTAGAGGGATAGCCGGCTTGAATAGGATTTCTAGTCGTACTCTTCTGAGGAGTCTCCACACTGACCTCCACAATGACTGTACCAGTCTACATTCCCACCAGCAGTGGAGAAGTGTTCCCTTTTCCCTGCAACTTCTCCAACATTTGTTGTTGGTTGATTTCCTTATGATAGCCATTCTTTCTGGAGTGAGATAGTATCTCAGTGTTGTTTTTATTTGCATTTCACGGATGACTACCTATGTGGAGCACTTTTTCATATATTTATTCACTTCTTTAATTTCATCCTTGGAGAAGTGTGTATTAATCTAAGATGCCCATTTCTGAATTGGGTCTTTAAATTTGAGGGGCCTGTTATATCTTAGTTCTTTATACATTCTAGCCAGTAGACCTCTGTCTGATTGCTTATTAGTTAGGATTTTTTCAAAATTTGTGGGTTGTCTTTTCACTCTGTTGACAATTTCTTTTGACATGCAAAAGCTCCTTAAAAGAGTTGATCCCAGTTGTTGATTCTTTCAAGTGCTTCCCATGAGAATATGTGTTTGTTCATGAACTCTGCCTACCCCTATGTCTTCAAGAGTTCCTCCTACTTTCTCTTCCAGGAGATTGAGTGTTTCTGTTTTAATGTTTAGGTCTTTAATCCATTTTGACTTTAAATTAGTGCATGGTGATATAGGTGGGTCAAATTTTAGTTTTTGGTATTTAGAAAGCCATGTTTTCCAGCACCATCTCTTAAAGAGACTATCGTTCTTCCATTGAGCTTGTTTAGCCTGTTTATTGAAGATTAGATGGCTGAGTGTCATTGTGGATGCCTCTGCATCTTCTAATCTATTCCACTGATCCTCAGGTCTATTCTGTTGCCAATACCATGTCGATTTTATCACAGTCGCTTTGCAGTATAATTTCAAGTAAAGAATTGTGATGCCTCCTGCTTTGTCTCTATTGGCCAAGATTGCCTTTGCTATTCTAGGTCGTTTGTGGCTCCAAATATATTTTAGGAATGATTTCTCTACGTCTGGGAAGTATGCTGGTGGCAGTTTGAGGAAATGCATTAAATCTGTACAGCAGTTTTGGGAGTATGTTTATCTTCACAATGTTGGTTCTTCCTATCCAGGAGCATGGAATATCTTTCCATTTGCTGAAATCCTCTATAATCTCTTTCCCTAGGGTGTTGTAATTTTCCATGAAAAGAACCTTGACTTCCTTAGTTAAGTGAATCCCAAGGTATTTCATTTTCCACAGGGCTATTGTAAAAGGTATTGTTTCTCTTGTTTCCCTTTCAGAGTGCTTGTTATCTATGTAAAGTAATGATATTGACTTTTGAGTATTAACTGTATAACCTGCTCTGCTACTGAAATTCTGGATCTGTGCTAGTAGTTTCTTGGTGGAATTTTTAGGATTTTCCAAGTAAACTATCATGTCATCTGCAAATAGTGATAATTTAACTTCTGCTTTACCAATTCATATTCCCTTTATTTCTCCCTGTTTTCTAATGGCTGTTGCTAATGATTCCAGTATTGAATAGGAGAGGTGATAGAGGACATCCTTGTCTTGTGCCTGATTTAAGAGTAAAAGATTTGAATATTTCCCTATTTAGGATTATATGAGCTTTTGGGTTGTCATAGATGGCTTTTATCAAGTTCGGATAGAGTCCATCTATTCCAATTTTCTGTAGGACCTTGAACATGAATGAGTATTGGACATTGTCAAAAGCTTTCTCTGCATGAATTGAAATGATCATGTGGTTTGTAGATTTCAGTCTATTAATATAGTGTATTACATTTATAGATTTTGGAATATTGAACCATCCTTCCATCCCTGGATGAATCCTACCTGGTCATGGTGTATGATCTTCTTGACGATTTGCTGTATTCTATTTGCCAGGATTTTGTTGAGTATTTTTGCATCTATGTTCATGAGGAAGATTGACCATAGTTCTCCTTGTTGGTTGTGTCGTTCCCTGGTTTTGGAATCAATATTATACTTGCCTCCAGAAATGATTTTGGAGGACTCTTTCCTTTTCAACTGCATTGAAGAGTTTGTGGAATGTGGGGATTATATCTTCTATAAGTTTCTTGTAGAATTCAGCTGTGAATCCATCAGGCCCTGGAATTTTCTTTGTCTGTAGGCTTTTTATTATGTTTCATATTTCATTGGCTGATATTGGCTTATTGAGAGCTGTTATTTCTTCTTGACTCAGCTTTGGTAATTTTTAACTTTTGAGGAATCTGTCCATTACTTCTGTGTCTTCTATTCTCTGAGCGTAAAGATTCTTGAAGAAACTATTAATATTCTTCTGAATTTCCAATGGGTCTGTGGTGATTTCACCCTTTTCTTTCCTTATCGCTTGTACTTGAATTTTCTTTTGACTCTTTTTGATGAGGTTGGCTAGAGGCTTATCAACTTTATATAGTTTTTCAAAGAACCAACTTTTTGATTTGTGGATTCTTTGAACTGTATTCTTCATCTCAATTGAATTAAATTCTGCTCTAATCTTTATGATTTCTTCCCATCTTTGCACTCTGGCTGTTGTTTGCTCTTCTTTTTCTAGTTGTCGGAGGTGCAACATTCGGGTTCTAATTTGTTCCCATTTTGTCTTCCTGATGTGTGAGTTCATAGCTATGATGTTCCCTCGAAGAACTGCTTTCATCGCACCCCATAAATTCCGGTACGTTGTACTTGAATTTTCATTGAGTTGTAGATATTTTTGAATTTCTTGTTGAATTTCTTCTGTGACCCATTGATTGCTGAGTAGGGTGTTGTTTAGTTTCCATGAATTCAGCGAGTTTTTCTGGTTTCTTTTGTCATTTATTTCCAGTTTCATTGCACTGTGGGTAAGATAGTATGCATGGGATAATTTCTATTTTCTTGCATATACTTAGGCATGACATCTGGACTAGTATGTGGTCTATTTTGGAAAATGACCCGTGTGCAGCTGAAAAAAATGTGTATTCAGCTGTGGTTGGGTGGAACACTCTATATATGTCCACCAGGTCCATTTGTTCCAAGCTCTGGTTCAGTTCTGCTACTTCCTTGCTAATTTTTTGTCTGGTTGACCTATCTTTTTGAGATAAGGGAGTGTTAATGTCTCCTGTTAAGATTGTTTTCTTAGACATTAAATTTTCCATGTCCCTTAAGATGTGTCTTACATAGTTGGGTGCTCCTGTGTTTGGTGCATAGATATTTATGAGTGTTACCTCTTGCTCTTGAATTTTTCTCCTGACCAATATATAGTGCTTCTTTGTGTCATTTGATCATTCTTCATTTGAAGTTGAGACTGTCTGAAAACAGAATTGCTACTCCTGTTTTTTTCTGAGGTGCTAGGGCATGTAGTATTGTTTTCCATCCTTTGACTTTGAGCCTATGAATTTCCTTTTGAGTTAAATGTGTTTGTTGTATACAGCATATTGTTGGATTTTGTTTCCTAATCCACTGTGGCAGTCTATTTCTCTTAATTAGAGAATTGAGATTGAGTCCATTTACATTGATGGTTATAATGAAAATGTGATGAGTTATGTTTGTCATGATTATTACCTGGTGTTGTTTACTCCTTTGTATCCTGTGTTTAATTGTCTGTCCTGTTTATTGGGTTCTTTCCATTCTCATTCATGGAGTTCTGGTCATTGTGGTCTCTCTCTAGAACATCTTTTAGCAGCCTGTGAAGGGATGGCTTTGTCATCATGAAATTCTTAGTTGTTCTTTGTCATGGAAGTATTTCACTTCTCCATCAAACTTGAAAGTGAGTTTTTCAGGGTATAATAGTCTGGGCTGGAATTTGTTTTTGTGTAGGACTTGAAGAACTCTGTTCCATGCTCTCCTTGCCTTCATTGTTTGAGTAGAGAAGTCGGCTGTTATTCTGATGGGTTTTCCTTTGAGTGTGAGCTCCTTCTTCTCTTCAGCAGCTTTCAGTACATTATTTTTGTTTTGGATTTCTGGGATCTTAGCTATTTTATGTCTCTCTGTGTTTCTACTTGCATTGAAGTTATTTCGTGTTCTCTATCCTTTGGTGTCCTGAATGTTGGGTTGTTTCCTCATATTTGGGAAGTTTTCTCAGATTATTTCTCCCCAAATTCTTTTTATGTCATTTGTATTTACTCCTTCATTCTCGTTGATAGCAATTAATCTCACATTGTTCATTCTGGCGTCATCCTGCAGGTGATGGATTATTTTTTCCTGCATTCTCGTTGTTTTTAAGAGATCCTTTCTCACCTTTTCACTAGCTGCTCCGGTATCTTCAAGTTGGGAACACTGCCTTCACTTTCACTCAAATGGTTTTGTAGACTCATGATTGATATTTTAAGTTCTCCCATACCTCTTTGACTGTGTTTCATGTGTTCCATTTCTTTTCTGTATTGCTCATTCAAGGAATCCATCATATTTCTGATCTCCTCAATTTTTTTATCCATGTCTTTTTTCGAGCTAGTTATTAATTCTTTTTCTGCACTGTTTCTTCCAAATTGCATTTCCTCTATATATTTCTGGACTTGTTTCTGTATTTCAAATGCTATGATTTCAAAGAATTCTTTTTTTTCAAAGTATTCTTTTTTGATTTCAGAAATTATTTCTGCTTTGAGTTCCTCATGATCTTTCTGCTGTTGTTTCTTTGCTTCAGTTGCTGTTAATTCATACATTTCAGTTGGAATCATGCTCTCTGCACTTGTTGTGGGTGAACATTGTTTTTCTACAGAATGTTTCTCAAATTCATTCTTTATTTTAGATACTATGTATTCAGATATTTCTTTTTTAATTTGGGGAATTACTTCTTGTTTTATTTCCTCTATACCTTTCTGCTATTGTTCCTTTGCTGCTGTATCTGTTAATTCATTCATTGCAGCTGAGTTAGTGTCCTTTGCCCTTACTGGTGGACTCGAGGTCTGGGATTGAGTTTTTCCCCTTTGCTTTGTCATTTTGTATAGCACTGACCTTTGAACTTTGGTGTAGCGCTTTGGTGCAGCTATCACCTTAGCTTGTTATGAGATTCGGGTGCCAGTCTGTTAAGTTTGAGATTATCCATGTATGCCTATCCTGGATCTAGCTGTTGTGTTCAGTTCCTTTCTGGTACAGCTCCTGTACTTCCCCTCTGTTGGTTCCCTGTTCAGGCGAGCACGAACTGAACTGGGATGCAGAGCAAGTAATGAAAATTCCCACTATCTTGACTGGCTTTGGGGCGAGGATCTGGAAAATTGCACGGGTCAGCCCTCCTGTATTAGACAGGTCGCTCTCTAGGTGGGCAGGTCTGGGTTGTGGTGAGTTTTTTGGGCTCACAAAAGGATAGTGGATGACCTTGTTCACTGAGTAGGCTGTACTGGGTCAGCCAGCCTGTGCTGGGTTCAGGTCTACAGGCCATAACCTGAGAAGGCTTGGAAAGGTCCCTCTGGTTCAGCAGGCCCGGAGCCCTCATTCACAGGCCAGGCTGCTCTGGGATTTGGGTTGTGGTGTGATCCCGAGGATCACTGAGAAATGTCCCTCCGGCCTGGCAGGCTTGGAGTTCTCACTCAATGCCGACCTGCACTGGGTGTGGGGCCATGGGGTGGGACTGGAAATCGCTGGGAAATGTTTGTCTGGCGCATTGGGCCTTGAGCTCTCCCCAGGCCATGTTTGATGAGAGGGTAGCGAATCCCTGGGAAATGTCTCTCTGCCATGGCGGGCCTGGAGTTCTACACTCACTGAACTTTGTTTTTTTTTTTGTTTTTTTTTTTTTTTTTTTTGTCTTTTTGAGACAGGGTCTCACTATGCAGTTCAGGCTGGCCTTAAGCTCACTTTGTAGCTCAGGCTGGTCTCGAACTCACAGCAATCCTCCTGCCTCAGCCTCCCGAGTGCTGGGATCACAGGCATATGCCACCATGCCCGGCTTACACTCACTGAACTTTGATGCCCAGATAATTGGGGAAATTCCCACTTCCTCACCAGGCTTTTGGGCAGGGGATCCAGGGAGGTGCTGGTGAGTGGGTCCTGAGGTTTCAGGACAGTCACTGGCTTGGAGGGCTTGGGGGCAGGGATCCGGGTAGCACACATGGGAAGAAGCCAATGGCTCTCCCTCAGACTCACCACACTCTCACTGATCTGGAAATCCTGGTGAGCTGTGCAAATTCCCACTCACTGGGAGAGCTTGGGGCAAGATCCAGGAGGCTGCTGGAGTCAGCAGCTCTGTCTCGGTGGTCTCGGGCTGGGCAGGCTTGGGCGGGATCAAGGAGGATGACAGAGTCGGCAGCTCTGTCTCTGTCAGTCTCTAGCTCAGTTGGTTTTTTTGATGATAGTAATTCTTTTTGAAGTGAGATGTAATCTCAGTGTTGTTTTGATTTGTATCTCTCAAATGACCAGTGATACTGAACACTTCTTATTTATTTGTCACTTGCATTTCTTGATCTGAGAAGTATATATTCACTTCAGATGCCTATTATGGAATTTATCTTTGATTTGCGAGGTGTAATTTTTTCAGTTTTAGAAGTCCTTTGTTTAAGGGACAATTGGATGTTTTTCTTTCTACTCTACAGGTCGTCTTTTTACTTTGTTCGTGATTTCTTTTGCTGTGAACAAGCTTTTTAGTAGAACAAGTGCCCAGTTATTGATTCTGTGAAACATTTCCTATGAGGTCTGGGTTTTGTTCATGAACTCTCTACTGGCACCTATGTCTTCATACACAATTTAAAATAGTTCTCAAAAGTACTTTCTGTTTACTGTTCCATAGCAAAACTCTCTGATTCCCATCATCCTTTTGACTCTTCCTACCTACGGTCCTGACATTCTCCTTCTTCACATCAAAGATAGAGAGCATTTTAAGGTGATAATTTTATAAAATGGATACATTTGTATAATTCACAAAGCTCTACCAAGGATTCTTGCCCACTAGAAACCACTTGTGATTCTCTTGTCCTAATAATTTCAATAAAATTGGTAACATGTCCTATCTCAATGTGGAAAATCAACTCTCATTTCTGTATCTACAGATGTACTTAGAGTCTTTGACCCTAGTCAGCTCTGGCTTTTATTTCCTGTTTGATATGAGTTTTCTATAGCTTGGCTGTGTATTTTCCTTCTAGGTGTGGTAATCTTTTAAAATTTGACTACACTTCATATACGTATGCAAATTTATTAATTTCTCCATGCTGCATCCTCCATTAGTTTTGCATATCATCACTTAAGGCTTGAAGGAAATAACATGCCAACAAACAACTTAAAATTAATATTTCTTATCCATTTGTGAAAAAGTATTCTTATTGTCAGTCATCAGATACTATTTAAGGCCCCAGTGACTACTTTGGTTATATAATGGGCCTCCTGTGCCATTTTCAATATATACTTCCTAGACTGGCCATATTATATAGAATGCTTTGCAATTAGGAAATTTTTGTCTATATCATTCCCTATAATAATAAGTAGCTATATACAGCCCTTAAAATGTAACAAGGAAGAAGGAGGAAAGGGAGTATTAATTTTATTTCATGTTCATTAACAAAGTAGCCACTTGTGCAGAAACATGTGGTGGGCTGAACCCTAGAAGCTGAGTGGGAAAATATGCTTCACTTTTTTGGAAAGTTGAATGATTCTGTTCAGGATTTCTGGTAGAGAATTACATAGTCTTCCCCCTAAAAAAATTCCATTTATTAGAATTACTATTCTTTTTTAAAAAAAATAAATCTTTCATTTATTTACTTATTTGGTACACAGTCTCACTATGCAGCTTGGACTCCTAGTAATCTCCCACTTTCAGCCTCCCCAGTGCAGGGATTACAGTGTGCATGACTATGCCCAGTTTCTGTGAGCACTACAGTGCACCAGGGGTTTCAGGCCAGTACAGAATATGGTTCCTGGGATCTAACCATGCTCCTTGTGCTTGCCACACAGGCACTTAGACTGCAGAGCCATTTCCCAAGGCAAAACTAGTGTTCTTTTTTATATTTTGTAATGGATCATCACTTCATACAATGTAATTGCATCACAAATCTATCTTTAGCCTCAGGTTCCAGTGGTACTCTTCATGATACAGGCTTAGTTGATTCATTTCCATTCTCTAAATCCTAAACATTGAGACCTGGGCAGCTGTGAACACATATTTATTCTTCATTAACACACAGACTACTACAACCATAATTATCTTGAACATTGATTATTGAAATCAAATTAATGCCAGGTGTGGTGGCACATACCTGTAATCCCAGCACTTTGGAAGCTGAGGCAGCTGGATAGCTGTAAATCTGGACTTCATGGCTCAATAACACTGTAGGAACAGCAGCAGGCTGATGTTCTAGGTTTGATTACCTCTATCTGTAGTTATAAAGCTTTATATTAAACTAGAAATTTCTTCTGCATTCATCTATCTTTATGAATACTTTTGCAGAAAAATTTCAAAAAGAAGGCTGTCAATGTCTAAGATGAATTAGAAGGAAGACAATGGACAGACTGAACATAAAATGTAGGCAAAAAGGTTATCAAATCAGAGTTAATTAGAAGAATAATTTTTATGAAGATATAAAATATATTGGATGAAGCTTTGAATTTCCTTAAATAGTACAGAGAATGTGTGTATTTGAGTTTTACTTTTCAGAGTTTAACAAATTTGACTGTTCCCTAATGAAAGTCTATTAATAAAGAACATATCAAACAAGGATGACAAAATAAAAGGAAAATTGTGACAAAGATTATGAAAGATGAAGAATGCAGTAAATGTAAGATGAACAAAAAAATATTACTAAACAAAAAGATTGAGATAGATAATATAAATAATACAATCATATGTATAATTATACAATTATATGATGGAAGAAAAACCAGTGCATTTGCTGATATGGGTTGCAATAGAAAATGTTTCAATTTTCAAGAACTTGTGTAATGAAAAAAAATCACATATACAAAATAGCATAGATATATAGCTACTTTAAGTTCAATAAGAAGAAAAATTAGTACTAATAGTGTTTAGACAAGATATCATGTCTGATCTTGTACTATGAATACCTACTATGAAGACAACAACATGCAATGTATTAATTATTGTCACTGTCCTATGAAGCAGTTTTGAAACTTTCTCATTGCTATTTCTTTCTCAATAAAATTCATTACAAAAAGACCATGAAAACAAAAGCATAGGACAAGTTGTGAGAAAAAGGAATTCTTTCAAATTATTGGGAAATTGCCACAGTAACCTGGCTATGAAAATCACTATGAAAATATTGCATTAAAATTAAAAATTTCAAAGAGATTATGGAGCCACAGAGGAAAGAGATTGAAGTTCTATGGTGTGCCTAGGGAGAGTCACATGGAGAGAAAACTTTCTCTCAGGCTCTCACAGAAAGCAAACTGGTCAAGCATTGGCCATGACTCATCCACATGGATGACACAGACAAAGGAACTACAGAATAATGTTCAGGACTACATGATAAACCCTGAGGGGACTTCACTGACCACATAGGAAATATAAAGTTCATGTGTTGGTA
>PVKA01004089.1:0-102543 GCA_004027165.1 Ctenomys sociabilis | reverse complement strand
GGTTTGAACTGGACATTTCTGTTATTATTGAAAGAAAGATAGAATTCTTATTGAAGTTCATTGATATCGCACACACACACACACACACACACACACACACACACACACACACACACACACACACATGCACATACACCCCTCAGTTTACCAGAAAATGTCTTTATTTTTCACTCTATCATAGAACAAAGCAGAGATGTTTCCAGGTACGAATCATAATTTGATTGAATGGAAATGAGTTGTAGGCCATTTAACCCGGTGTTTAAACATATCAACTGTGTTTTAGATGGGTGTCGATAGCGTCATGAACTGCCCCTTGAGCGATGCCAGTGCTGGAGACACATGCAGCCCGGTAATGAACGGCCGGTCTGCTCTGTCAGTGTGGCTCGCAGCAGCAACCACAACTTCGTGTTAGGAATTTGATTTCTGTGATCCTCTATACCTAACATGAAAAGAGATTTTAAAATGTACCATTTGAAACTATGTTGCCATATTTATGTGACAATTAAAAAATAAATCTTAACACAATATTGGGAATATAGCAAATACTTAATAAAGTTTTTTTTTTTAATTCTTTTTAAGCCCTAGGTACAGCAAGAATAAATGATAAATGATTTACATATAGGATCATATCTGTTATACTCTAGAGAAGAAAAAAATGAATTAAGAAGTTAAGGGTTTTTATAATGTCTCTCTGGTTGAATGATCTTGAGTAAGTCATTTCTCTTGATTTTGTATTTTTTTCATTTCAGAAATGGCAATAATTAAAATATATATTAGACTTCCAAATGGTATAATTTTATATGACATATTTCAAAAATTCTAAGGTACCCTTTTCTTTTTTTCTCTTTTTTAATTAATGAATTGGCAGCAGACTTGGCACACTTAATTTTCTCCATGATTTGGGAAAAGACGGCTATGTGCATGTTCATAGGAATGCGGCTGTGGCAGTTTGTCAATCCGAGCAGAGTCCTCAACCACCAACAAAATTTGCCGAATGTCTCTGTTTCGAGACCGAATTGTTCACAGACGAGTGTTCACGACCTTAGGTATCATTACGTGCTTGTAGTATGTAGTGTTCACATTTTCTGTGGGAAATTGGTACATGTATACAACACGTCCAGGTTTCTAATTCCCTCCTCCTTTCCTTCCCTCTCTCTCTCTCCTTCACCCATTTCTCAATTCTTTTTATCTTTGGCACATTCTTGAAATAATGTTTATGTTCTCTGTGCAAACTTGGCACATATATGTAATGCATTTTTTCTTTTTAAATTTTAGGACAGGATCTACAGGGTTTACAGAGTCTCACTGCATAGCTCAGACTCGTGATGATCCTCCTGTTTACAGTCTCCCAAGCGCTGGGATTAAAGGTGTGCGCCACCACGCCCAGTGTCAATTGTTGTCTCAGTGCACCCCATGCAAGGCAGGCCCAGGGATTGAACTAACGGCCCCTGCATCTGCCTAAGAAGCACTTTAATCTGCTGAGCTATTTGGCTGGCCCTCATAATACATTTTAATTCCTGTTTATTTCATCTTCTTTCCTTGCCCTTCCTTCTCCCATCTCCTGATCCTCTTCCATTTTGAGAAAATATCTGGCTTCCTACTTCCTATTTTCTATCTTTTATTTTTCTCTTTATACTTTGGTTTTCTGATATAAGAAAAACCATGAGATATTTGAGTTGGTAGATCTGATTTATTTCATTTAATGTTATGGTCTCAAGGTGTGTTCATTTTTCTTTTTTAAGAAATGTCTGTGCTACAGGGTCTCACTGTACAGTTTGGACTCAGTGATCCTCCTGTTTTTAGCCTCTCCTGCTCTGGGATTACAGGCATGCACCTCCACGCTGGGTCTCAGAGGCTGGCTCAGCACGCCTGGGGTGGGGTTGGCATGGCATCAGGACCAGGGATTGTCCCTGCACTTGCTTAAGGAGGTGCTCAGTCAGCTGAGCTATCTCACTGGCCCATCATTTTCAACAAATATTGTACCTTGTGCTTGTCTTCATGATGGAGCAGAATTCCCCTGTGTGCACACATCCTGCCTTCTTTATGCATTCCTCATTTGATGACATGCAGGCCACTTCTAAGAATTAACTACCATGATCTTTGCTGCTATCCACACAAGTAGGCACTGAAATTGTAACATGCTGCCTGTACCTCTGTTGGGAGGACACCCACAAGGGAAATGGCTGCACAAAATAGAATTTCTAGTTTCAGTGTTTTGAAGAAACTCCATACTGATTTCCATAAATGTACTAGTTTACAATCCCATCCACAATGAAGGGGAGTGTTGCTTTCCTTGAAATCTCATGACAGCATTTGTGATCATTTGACTTCTTAATGATGACTGCTTTTTCTGGGGCAAGATGGATCTCGGTGATTTTTAAAATTTGCATTTCTTGAACAGCCAGAATGTTGACCATTTCTTTATGTACTTACTGACCACTTGCCTTCCCTTTTCTATAAGGTCTTAATTCATTTCTGTTGCCCATTTTCTGATTTTATTTTATTTTGGGGTTTTAATTTTAATGAGTTCTATATACATTCTAGGTATTAGTCTTCTGCCTGAGGAATGGCTGGCAAATTTTTTTCCCATTCTGTGGGTTGTCTTGTCACTCTGCCAGTTGTTTCTTTTGCTTAGCAGAATCTCTTAAATTTTTTTTTATTCTCAGTGCTATTTACTGTGAAACTGAGGTTCTAATCAGAAAGTTCGTGCCCATGTGCATAAGTTCAAGAATTTGAAGCACTTTTGTCTTCCAGCATATTAGATGTCTTTTTCTAATATTTAGTTCTTTGATCCATTTTGATTTTAGTTTTCTACAGGGTGCGAGCTCTGGGCCTAGATTCACTCTTTCACGTGCAGTGAGTCAGTTTTGCCAATTGTTTTTTTCCTCCAATGTATCTTTTGGTGCTTTTATCAAAGATAAATCAGTTGAATGTGCTTGGGGATTTTTCACCTCCTGTATTCTTTTTTTTTTTTTTTTTTAAAGATAAAAAGAGGTCTTTTATTACATGTGTTAGAAAACTGATGGTACAATAAAGGAAACCTGGCCAGGGTCCAACTACCAAAAAGGCAGACATGGGGAATGGGGTGCTGTGCTGGCTGAGTGCAGTGGCATGCGGGAGGCTGCAAACAGGAGAATCACTGCAAGTCTGAGCTGTGTAGTGCACTTTGCAGGCAGTGAACTTTGGGGTCACAGGATCGGCGGCAGCCTCTCACGCCTTCCCATGAACATCTCAGCTCTTCCCCCAGAGAAAGGCAGATTCAGTTCTGGGAGCTGTTTATGTGTCTATCTAAAACTAGTATTTGACTGGTGCAAATGTGAGCATTGCACACCACTAGTTTTCTGTGCATCTGACAGGCCAATGTTAAAACCACAGTGAGCAGTGTCTTTTGTTACAATACTGTCTCATTAATATTGTCACCTCCTGTATTCTATCTATTTCATTGCTTGTCATGACTGGCTTTGGGTCCGTACCATGAGGTTTTTATCACAGTAGATTTGTAATATAAGTTCAAGCTCAGAATTGCAATGCTCTGGATACCCAGAATGCTTAGCTATTCTGGGTTGCTTCTGGTTCCATATGAATTTTTAGGATTGTTTCCTCCAGTTCTGTGAGGAATGTTGTTGGGATTATGATTAAAACTGTATTTAATCTGTCTATCAATCTTGGGAGTTCAGTCATTTTGACAAGATTGCTTTTGCCTACCCAGGAATAGGCGATGTCTTCCCATTTTCTGGTGTCCTCTTTGCTTTCCTTTTTCAGAGTGTTATAGTTTCATTACAGAGTTCTTGAACTTCTATATAGAGGCTAATTCCTAAGTAGTTACTTATCTTGTTGCAATTGTGAATGGTATCTGTTTCCAATTTTTTCTCAAAGAATTCATTATTAATATATAAGAACACTATTACTAAATTTTGTGAATTTATTCTGCATTCCATTCCATTACTATATTTTGTTACTAATTCAATTTCTTTTGTGGAACTGGGAATTGAACTCAGTAGAGTTGCCAGGCAAGCACTTATTTTACTGAGCTATCTCCCCAACCTTTGATTTTTTTTTTTTTTTTGGTGGAATTCCTTGGGTCTTTTATATGAAGAATCGTGTCATTTGCAAATAACGATTTGACTTCTTACATAACCCTTTTATTTTTTGCTTTTTAAAATGTAATTAAGCTTATTGGTATAACTTAGGTACATATAATGATCTTTTTTCTTATGTAATTGCTCCCTCAAATGTTTTGAGTACTATATTGAAAAGGAATGATGACAATGGATTTCATTTTCTTGTTTCCAATTTTAGAAGGAAACCTTTCAATTCTTCCCCACTTGACATAATGCTGGCAGTAGGATTATCATAAATAGCTCTTATCACATTGAGATAAGGTCCTTTATATTCATTCTATTGAATAATTTTTATCATGAATGGTGTTGAATTTTGCCCAATGTTTTTTTCTGCATCTATTAAGATTAATCGTAATTTTTATCCCTTAGCTGTGCTTATGAAATTTATTACATTCATTGATTTGAATATGATGAATTATCCTTGCTTCTCTGGGATAAAGCTTGCTTGGTCATGATATATAATGTTTTTTGATAATTCGCTACATTCTAGTTGCCAGTATCTTCAAGATTGTTGCATTTATAGTCATAAAAGTGATTAATAGACAGTTTGATTTTTGTAGTTGGATCCTTGTGTGGTTTTAAAATCAGAGTAATGATGGCTTCCAGGAATGACTTTGGGAATACACTTTCTCTTTATAATTTCATTAAAAAACAGCAAGTTTTGATGCTCCCTGAAATTTTTATGGAATTCAGCAGTGCACATTTCCAGACCTGGGCTCTTGTTACTTGGTCTGATTTTTCTAATTAATGCTTCAGTGTCATTACCTGTTATTGTATCATTTAGGGTTTTTAAATCTTCTTGGTTCAGTTTTGGTAATTCTGTTTTTATTTTTGGAATTCAACAATGATTGTTATATTGCATGGAGATGTCCTCAGATTAGTTGTTCAGATTACCAGATATATACCTGCAAAATTGGTCAAAAACTTAAAAATAAGAAAAAAAATCATTAACTGTTCCTTTTGATAGATCAATAGAAATCAACAGTACAGTTACGAAAGCTATTTTATTGAAAAGTTTTGCACCTCAAAAGAAATCACCAACAGAATAAAAAGAAAATCAATAAATTGGGGAAAAAATAGCTGAATGTCCTTCAGACATGTAAGGACCTTAAACTTCAAAGACTTATTAAAAAATATGGCATCTGAGATGAATACACACTTCTCAGAAGAAATACAAATGGCAAATAAGTATATGAAAAAAAGTTTTGGTAATTCTTATGCATCTAAGAATCTATTTGTTTTTCCTAAATTCTCCAAATTACTGGTGTATGGATTTCAGTAGTAGTTGTTAATAACCTTTTCTATTTCAGTAGTCTAATTAGCTTGATTTGGGTCATTTCTGTCCTTTTTTTGGTTAGATGTAATGGTGAGAATTCAATATTTGTGAAATAACTTTGGCAGACTTTTATGAGTATGCAAGGTATGATTTAGAAAACTTGGGAAAATAGTTAAAGAAGGGAAAAGTCGAGCAGTGACTGTAAGCCATTTCAATGTTCCAGTGTATACTTAGACCAGGCACAGGTCATTGGCGTGCTATAGAGCGAGTCTGAGTCTAGGAATGCTAACGTGCTCACACACCATTTATTAAGTAACATATTCAGAAGGGAAACTGCCCATGCACCTCTCTAAGGCTACCCTCTACTATTAGCCACCAAAGGAATCTGAATTCTAGGTTCTTGAGTTTCCTAAGCCAGATTTTGCCACACTGCTCTTACTTGTCACTTATTTCCGTCTCTTTTCTGTTGCTTTCTTCCAGTGCCTCTCTGAATTCGGACCTTTTTTGCTTTCATGGACTTCAGCTTCTTTGTTTTGAAATGTAGCTATTATTATTATCATCATCATCATCATCATTATTCAGGTATGATGAGCACAACACTTCAAGAAATGATTATCACTGAAAAGATAACTTGTCACTCAGAGTTCTCAAGAATTTGGGAATGCTTGGCCACACAGATCCACACAGAGGAGCACAGGGGCAGTTGGGAGGCAGAAAGAAGAGGACAATATTATCAATACCTTTTATTGAAGTTTCTTCTGGAACCAACGGTCAACTGGAATGACACAGACTAAAACTGGCTAGTTTGAAGAAAATAAAAGGCACTGGGTAGTTAAGCAGTCCCTGTGAGCTTGAGATTATCCATAGTTGTCTAGTATGTGTCTCTGGGGTAATTGAGGCTGTTAGATAGTAGAACAGAGTATAATGTTGAGTAGAGGTGGTTTTCGGGATGTGTGTTAGGTGTAGGTAGATTTTCACATAAAAGGTACTGTGTACTTTTAGGAGCTGCACAACCCTGGGAAGAAGTTGTCTCTCCCATCTTTTCAAGGCCAGAAATGTCAGAGTATCAAATATAGGAACGAAAAAATAGGGGTATTACACTTGGACCAAAGCTTTTTCTGTCTCTCTTCTCATTTTGGTGAAGTCTCAACTGGTATCTTTCTTCTTGAGTGAGCAAACTCACTTTTACTCACATACATTTTGAGCTTTTCAGTTTAGCCAAAGGCATTCCTTTCTAAACACGAGGAGGTAGTGTAAGGTAGTTCCAATGTACAAAAATCTCAGATGATTTAGGATTCAGATGAATATAATGACTAAATGCCTATGTCTGCAGTGGTCAAACTACTGAGAAAAAGAACTTACATGTATTTAAAAGACGTGGCATGATCTGTATGTTTAAGGCAGTGAATGAACTATTACTATCCTTATCTGACCTATAGGTATTTTATGCAATAAACTACAATAATGTTGTATTTGAAACAATGGGAATTGGTTTAGCTATCAATGTATGCTGAAACTATGTGACTGTAAGTAGGTCATTTGGCTTCACTGGTTTAGTTATTTCCCTCATAAACAGAGAGCTGGATTAGGTAATTTTTGACATCCTCCTAGCTTTTGTATTTTTGATGCTAACACCAGGAATGTATATGCACTATAGTTATATGGTTTTCTTCTCATTTTTTGTTTTGTATGCCAAATAAGCAGACTTATTTAAATTAGTTCTTCTATTGCATCCTTTCCTTCAAAAGAAGTGCAACGTGAGAGAATGACTAAACACAGTGTAACATGTGTTTATGGTTTCTGGATGAGAAAACCCACTAGAATTTTTTCCTCCAGTGTTAAGTAAGAACCGGCAGCTTATTCAGTGATTATGAATTCTGAGCTCAGCTTTCCATTTACAAACACCAAGGCCAAAAGCTGTAAACATTCTAACTTCTGCCTGGAGAGTGACTGGAAAGTTCCAGCAAATGTACATCACACTGGAAAATCTAGGATTCACTCTCAGTGTCTCTGTTGCATGCTGTTTCCACAGTTCCTCCTCAAGTTGGCAGAAGGTCCTTGGGTTTTTTGGACAGCATTTTGCCTGAATCTTGGTGAGCCTCGTGTAATGTCAGAGCTGAACACTTTAAAACAGAGCTCTCATGGAGTTAAGAAATTGTTTACAGCCCTCCTACTTTTTAAATCTTCTTTGCTGTTTGTTAACTTGAAAAAGCTGAAATGTTAGCTCTTAAAAACCACTTAATACATATGTCTGTGTCTTGCATGAGGAAATGCTGGGTTGTTTATACTATCTGACTAACAAATTTAAATTCATATTGTAACTATAATGCTGAAAATGGGAAATAATATAAGTGATAGGTAATGTGAAGTTGGTGAAAGAGAGCCATAGAAGGTGGGAAGAGAGGAGCCTCATTGAAATATCAAGGGCCACTTATTTTGTAATGTGAATGAATAACAAGAAACAGTGTATTACACCTTTACATGTATATTGGATAAGACTAGCTCAAACCCAAGTGTATGGGATGCCAATTAATAGATCTTTAGTATAAGCACTTTATTTTTTATATTTATTTATTTGTATTTTAACTTGAAGAGTGAAAAGTAGAAGCAAAAACAGAAAAACTGACATAAACAGGGTAATATACAATGATACATATGTTACAGATTTTCAAAACATGGATAGTTAAATATGTATATATAATAGAACAATCCAACACAGATCAGCAGTCCACAATAGAAGCAGACTATCCACAGAAGTTGTTGACTTGAGCCATTCACAGCTCATTACATTAATATGACTTTACTTTATATACTTCCATTTTTATAGTTTTCTGTTGGATGGTTAAGACTGAGTTAAAGCAAGACCTATATAATAAGAAATGTAACCTTTGAATATAAGCATTTTAGTATGAATAATATCATTCCATATTTATCAGTACCCCCAGGACTATATGCCAAGCTTTATTGAAACTAGAGAGAAAGCATGCGTGTAATCTTTCTGCAACATTGAATTTATGTGTTGAAAATGTTTAACTAAACATAAATTAAAAAGCATCTATATGAAGTGAAACATTAACCTTGAATAAAATTTTTAATGCTGAGTCATTTCAAGTTACATTGACCCATCTTTTGGTACTAAAAATTTATTCTTCTCTATAGATGGAAAAATTAAGGATACCAGTCCAGACTTCTTACTTTAGAATTTAAAAACATGCCTCAGAAATTCTCTAAGTTGCAATGGCCATCAGATCTATGGACTCTGACACTCTTCATTCAGACAGGTTCTACCTTCATGGTCTCAGGATAACAGCAACAGCTCTCCTAACAGTGTTTTATTGTCACATCAGATGTGAATAGCAATCTATTTGACAATAATTATAGGAAAATTACTGAAGATCACTAAGCCTTTGAAGGTCATGTATTTATTGATAGACTTAATACCCTCCCTGGGGCCAGATAAGTAGTTCAGTGGATTAAAGTGCCTGCAAACAGGTGCAGGGGCCGTGGGTTCAATCTCCAGGTCTACTGTGGCAGCCCTGCCACCAGGGTGTGCACTGAGACAGCAATTGAGACTGGGAGTGGTGGCACACACCTGTAATCCCAGCTCTTGGGAGGCTGTAAACAGGTGGAATACTCCAAGTCTGATCTAGTAGTGAGGCCCTGACCACCTCTAGACCCTTCCCTAAAAAAATCCCCCTGCCCCCCAAAGCAACAACAACAACAAAAAAAACCCTTTCTGGAAACTGCTGTGTATGGGTGAGGTTTCACAAAACATCCTACCACCTTGTATGTGGAGAGCTGCTAAAGTTCATGAGAAGAAAATGGGTGGATTAATTGCAATTTATTCAGGAAAAGTGAACTATGATGGAAAAATAACTAGATTTTGGGTTGTAAGATATGTAAGAGTAATAATCCTATGACTGATAGTTTATGGAAGAGGCTGTAATTTTGTATCCCTTGGCCCAAATTTAGACTCTACCATGTTCTTTAAAAATAGGTTTGAAGGAACTTTAGAACACGCTTTATCACTCATTCCTAGTTGTCTTCTGCCATGACCAGCTTCATTCTCACATGACTTCTGACCTCAAGTTAGGCTCTTGGGATTCCTCAGGAAGCCTAGAATTAACTAACAATAATTTGAAGAATGACTATCATCCCACAGAAAGAAAATCTGATATTCTCTGGGCCTGAAGTGATTTGCTAATACCCTTTCCCCTCCTCTGTGACTTTCTGTGGAACCTGAGTAAACTTTATTTTGCAGTGTAGAAAACCTTTAGCACAGACTAAGTGGGCCTGTGGGAAAGACTCGAACTTTGTACCAGAAGATGCTCCCCGCTATGCTCATTTCCTGGAACTTCAACGGCTTTCAGGGCACAGCCCAGGGCACAGTCCTTTACCCCACAGCGCATCGCTATGAGAGAGCGCGGCAGACGATTCCAGCTGACTGTCCCAGACAGCACAGCGCTTTCTTCTGCACATCATTCTTTCTTCACTGAAAGCACATAGTATGAAACACATGTTCCATATTCATTAAGACAAAGGAAAAAAAATGAGGTCCCTGTGAGCACTGTACAGTTTTCTTCTCTTTTCAATGTCACAACTTGACATGGTTTTCATTCTTGTTCATTTTCCTTTGCAGCTAACAAAAATCCTAGAGACTGAGTGAGTGAATTCTTGTTGTTGTTCTCCCATAGAACTGATTTCTGGTGTACACTGTCCAGGCTGTGTTAGCTTAGAGAGACTGAGTGTCGCCAATGAGACTGTGTTCATGCTTAAGGGTGCCGACGTACATTGTATGCTGGGATCATAATGTGACTGCAAAATTCTTGTGTCATGAGGCTCACTAAGATCAGAAGACATGATCTCTTGAAGCATTTGCAGTTGCCTGTGTGGTGATTTGTTTCATCACATGCAATAAAGATGCATCTGTGAAAGGGAGCCTTTGTCTTTTGGACCTTTTGTTCCCACCTGTGTAATCCTGGTGTGGATTTATGGATTTTGTGGCTTAGGACTTCTTCTCTGTCTTTTCCCTCTGGCTCTCTGTTTCTCAGTCTGACTGGCTGGCTCTTTCTTTGCATTATTCATGTTTGTCCCATACCTTGAATGTATCTTTTTCTGTTTTGTCCTTGTCAATTAGTAAACTTGTCTTGACTTACACAAATTGTGCTATGCTTCACAATTATAACAATCTAAATCTATAGCCAATATTTTGATGTTAGCGTACAGTGGATGACACTTTTTAATACTAACATACAATGGTCAACATGGCCAACATTTACAGGAAATCTCTAGACTTAAAGAAGTACTTTCTATTTATTTCTTGTTATAGGAAAAGGAACCTAAACGTCTAGAAGAAATTTAGACTGGCTGTTCTGATTTTCTATTATAGTACACAGTAAATACAGATTATATATATATTTAGTTCAGTTATTTTTCTTTGTATCAGAAATCAAACCCAGGACCTCATGCTCTCCAGGAAAGCACTGTGCCACTGAGCTCTATCCCCAGCCTTACATATTTAGTTTTAATATTATATGTCAAATACTCATTTCAGTTTTGACAATGCATTTAAAATTATTGCTCACAGAAATACATATTATTATAAACATAGAGTCTTTATATTTTAACCTTTAAAGAAGACAAGGATATGTTTTAGATTGTTTATAACCATCATTCTAAGTAATGCTAATTTAAGGCAAACAATGATAATTGACCACAAAGTTGAATACAGAATTCCTTTCTAATAATACCAACCTGCTTCTGTGGATCAGCGCAAATGCAATTAACCAGTCTGTGCCTATATTTTTAATTTAAGCAAGGAAAAGATTAATATTCCCAAGAAAAGCAGCAGTCCTATGGAGGGACTCTTGGTGTTTGTTCTGTCCTGAGTCATGGGATACAGAAAATAAAATAGTGACTGCCGTACATAGATTCTAAAATATACACAGCATATTTGCTCAAAAGATTAAAAATAACAAAGAGAATTTAAGCATTAATTTCTCCTTTCAGTAGGTCAGCACAATTCAGTAGTTCAGTTATCCAAGCTATCCTGCGTATATGCATGTATTTTTCCCCTTTCTTCCTGCTTTTTTTCTCCTTTTCCTCGACCCAGTTGTTCCTTCCCTTCGAACAGTTTCTTTCCCTTTCACAAAAATCTTTCAAGGAAAATATTTGATAGTGTAGCCAGTGTTCATAAAACTGACTCTATTATAATTTAAGTCTGAAATATATTGCTATTTCTTTCGGCAAGCAAATGCTGTTCTTCCAAGTTGAAGAGTTCATTATTTATTTCTCAAGAGAAGATATAATCCAGAACTCTGAGTAATGTACTTTTAAATTTAACTCAGAAACAATTATGTCTACCAAGTACAACTGGTTGAATTCTTCTATGCACAAAGAAGTGACCTAGATTCCTGGCCATCTTTATGTTCTCTTTGCTGTTTCCTAAAGAACTATTAATTTAAACAATTCACTTAAAAATGGTAGTAAAATAGGTCATTTCTGTGGCAGGCCATCTCTAACTTCAGATATGAGTTTGCTTTCCATCTGGTCATGTGTTCTGCCAGGAGTGGCTGGGTGGGGAGCGAGGGGGGTGTGTGGATTGTGGACCCTGTGGAAATTGTGGGAAGAAAAATGCAGGGAAAGGCAAGAAAGAGTTCCACAAAATTAGAGATGGCAAGCACAAGGATTGGTGAAACAAGGGAGACAAATCTTTGCATGTGTGTTTCTTTCCACTATGCCTTGGTCTGGCCTTTATGAGTTCATTGTTCCCACAGAGTCTTGGATGCACGTCCCTTATTTTAAGAAAAGGCCTGATTCAAGGGAAATTCTCGATGGGCTTTGATGTTCACAGTATAATTGGTAATATTTTCTGTGTCACTGTTCTTCATGTCAGGTATTTCCTCTGCAAACAGGTATAGCTGAAAAGCAACAAATCCCTGGCTACTTTCTTCAAGAATAGTTTTAAGTAGTGTTTTCTCTGAATTCAGGAAGACAAAAATTAAAAGTTTGTTACCATTATTAGTATTCTAGGAAATGCACTGTTACTGGTATATATCATCTATAAGTCAGGTCACCTACATGGTAAGCTAGTTTTCAACCATTTCTTTATCTTTAGTATCTTCCAGATTTAGACCAGTAATCACCTCTTAAATTTCTGTCTTAATCATTCAGTGTAAAAGTGATCCTCCAAGTAATATAAACACTAATAAACATGGGAAATATAAATAAATAAAATAATGTAGAGACATGAGCTTTAATCTACTTGCTCAACTTGACATGGGTTTAACAAGAGACCAGATACAGACTATACCTTCAGTTGTTGATGATTATGTATCAAACTTGGTTTCAGGCCCAGAGAGCCTAAGACATTTACACATGGTAATGGAGAAAATTTGAGTAGAATTTATTTAATAATGCCTACAAAGAATAACCAAGAGAAAAATATCTTAATTTTGTGTGTGGGAAAATTTTCCCAGTTTCCTTTGCCAGTTCTTGGGCACCAGACTCAAGTTACCAAAATCAGAGCACAGAAAAATATTCACCCTGGGTCCATTTGTGGTCTTGGCCTATGTCCTTTTACCCTATTGAAATTTGACTATTGTTCAAGTTATTATACTTGTCTCAATTTTTAAAAACCTTTTCACCAAGAAAAGTGTAAGATGACCTAATTGATCTCTTCTGCCTGTATTTCCCTCTTACTGTTTAATCAACTGGCCCCGAGGAGGGTAGCTGGGGAGACGTACAGGACAGCGAAAAGACAAAAGCAGAAAGAGGGGAGAGCAAGGCTTTTTTCCTTGTGAGTACAGCTGAGTGTCACTCTAAAATCTGTTGGGCCCGTTGGCACAGGAGGACTTTCCTTGGTTGAACTTAGTGTTTATGTCAAAATCAATTAAAATAATGAATAGTCATTTTGATATGAATACACAAAATATTGACAAGTAGATCATACTTTAGATGTTACTAATGGTATAACATAAAACAATTCAATAATAATTTAAAACAACAGAGACATTAAAAACAGATTTCCGATGAAAGGTCATCCTAGAAAGACATTTTATTTTGCTTTATTTTTTAAAATGTATTTAGTGCAGGTCTACATGGTCTCACTATACAGATTGGATTTATAGTGATCCTCCCATTTTCAGCCTCCCAAGCCTCCCAAGTGGGATTATAGGCGTGCACCACCATACCCAGTCTCAATTGCCATCACAGTGCATCATAGGAGCAGGGCTGGAATGGCACACTGGGAATCAAACCCCGATCATTGTGCTCTGCCTAAGCAGGCACTTTGTTCTATCTGGCTGGTCCTAGAAGGACATTTTAAGTTGGGCTTTGAACATTTCACTAGAAACAAAGGGAAAAGAGGAATTTGGGGGCATATGCATAAAAGTGCATGGTTTTTAAAGAGATCAGGTAAACCCAGGAAGCTTATGTTAGTGATATGGGGCAGTGGTAGGTGTCAATAAATGAACAAGGTGGGTTTGTAAAGGTAAAAATAAAAAGTCCCAAGACAATACCCAGCCCCACGCTAGGCTAGCTCCATCTTAGCCCTTTGTTTCACCTGTAGCTAAATGATCTGGGACAAAGGAACAATTAACCTGCTTGCTCAAGTTTCCCTTTTACCCCCTAATGGCCACAAGATGCTCCCCCCAAGGTTACCCAAGCATTACAGAAATATGTTATTCTGTCAGAAAAATCCCCCCACACTGAGCCAATCAATGTAAAGGTCAACCCCTATTAACCAATGCAATTAGCTTCTGCAGTTCGCTTGCCTCCCCCTAATTTTGTGGTTTTTGCCTTTATAAACCTGCCTGTAACGACAGGTGGGCACTCCGCAACCGCCTTAGGTGCGGGGTCCCACGCGTGGTTCAATAAACTTTTGAGCTCTCACCCTTGTCTCTTGGTGCCTCCCTGCCCGCGGAGATCTGGGTCAGCGCAGACCCAACAGGTTTTTCTTTTTAACAAAAATACAAATTATAGAAGAAAGAAGTTATATTTTTATGGATGCTGTTGATTATTTTCATTTATGTATTTTTTAAAATGAACAAAAATAGTAAAAAATAGCTAGAAAAGATACAGAATTTCACTAAGGAAAATGATAGAAATTCAGCAATGGTTTTGATATTGCATATCTTTGTCTCAAATTTGTTTTTCACATTACCAGAAATAAGCACTCAAAATTGCTCAAAAGATTAAAAAAAAAGAAAAAGTATTTAAGCATTAATTTCTCCTTTCAGTAGGTCAGCACAATTCAGTAGTTCAGTCGTCCAAGCTATCCTGCCTATATGCATGTATTTTTCCCCTTTCTTTCTTGTTTTTTTCTCCTTTTCCTCATCCCAGTTGTTCTTTCCCTTTGAACAGTTTCTTTCCCTTTCCCAGTATCTATTATTGTGTGTTGTTCAGATTTTATTTACTCTTTGAGGTTCCACACTAGGAAAGACAATTCAATATTTATGCATGCTGGTCTGATTTATTTCACTTATGAATATGCTCTCTAGTTGTATCCGTTTACCTATAAAAGCCTCAAGTTTATCTTTTTTATAACCATGTAATACTCCATTGTATAAAAAATACCACATTTTTAAAATTCATTCTTTGGTTGCCGGACATTTGGGTTGTTCCCATGACTCAGCTGTGACAAACTGTGCTGCTATGATATGGAGAAGTGAAAGTGGCACATTGATCTCTGTGCTTAGAAAAGAATTCAACGTTGGGGATTTCTACTTGATCATAATTTACTTTGTAGTTGACAAATATCTGGATATTAGTCAGTGAGATGATTTAGAATAAAGTAGGCCAAGAATATAATCTTTAGAGGATGTCAGTGCTTACGAGGTGGGCAGAGGTGTGAATCTGGGAGGAAGCCAAGGAGAGCTGCTGCAAATATAATTGGAAAGGACAAGGTCATACTTGAAGAAAATTGGTCCTTCATCAGATATTAATGGCATTCTTTGAAAAGATATTAATGGAATTCTTAGAGACAAGCGTCGAGGAAGAATTCCTTGGGAACGCTAGTTACCCAGCTAAAAGGTAAGAAACCTTCAGAAGCTAGGAGAAAGACACCTTCAGAGAGAGCAGGGCCTTGCTGACAACCCAAATTCATACTCAGAAGCTTTAGGATTTTCAGGTAATCAGACTGTGTTGTTTATGGCCCTCAGTTTGCAATACTTTGTTATGGTAGCACTATTAAACTAAAAAACCATCTTACATCTAATGCTTCAAATATCATTAAAAGTCTACTATTTTCCAGGAAAAAAAATTCTGAAACTGTCCTTTAAAACACTAGTCCATAGGTAGATATTGGGGCAAAGTCTGTGACTCCACCATTTGGGAGACTGAGGCAGGAGGAGCACCATAAGTTGGAAGATGGAACATGAGATCAAGGCCATTCTGAACTGCATAGAGAGGCCCAGTCTCAAATTATCTAATTAATTATTATTTAACTAATTAATTAACTGGCTACCTAACTACTTCTGGTTTGAAAACACTAGTCATTAAGGAAGCTGCACATAAAAGGGTTTTCTTACCAAATTATTGCTGGAGAGTTATAATACATTATAAAAAAATGTCTTTCAGGATACCTGCAGCTCAGAATCCAGAATCCCTTTCATATATGACAACAGAAAAACATTTTTTCATCATAACATCTATTGGGACTTTTGCTCCTTGTATATTGAGCTGTAATGAAATATACCGAAAACTTTCAAAAGTTTACTGTCATTTGCTGTGCTAAATGACCTATTTCAAAGCCGTTGATATAAATATATCTACATGCATCATGGTACAATTTGAGCACTTTTTATGGTAATCATGATGCTTTGCATTCGTTTAATCTGAACTAATGCTCTAGTGACATATTAACAAATTACTATGACTTCAAATGTGGCATACAGTGTTCTGGAATATAGAATAATACCTTTTGGGTCCCCCAAAACTCAGTGACTTCTCCTTAAAGAATAATTTCCCTCAATTCATTTCTGTAAATAAATTGAAAGATCATAATAATTTTATGTAGCTACATAAGCCTGAGAATTTCAGTTTTCCAGATATTTCTCATAAACATTACATTTAAATAAGCATTTTATTAGAAGAAACCTTAAGTGCGAAGTTCTCTTTTTTGTAGAATATCACCAACCTTTTTGATAGTAATTGTGTCAATGTTGATTCTAATTATTAATAAGGTAAAAGCATCATGTTTTCCCCCTTGTGAATATTTTACTTTGTTTTCAATGTTTGTCATAGCGCCTGGTTTGGATGTTTTTGTGTGCATGGGAGCTATCTACTGTAATCTGTCCACTTGAAATTACTGCTAATTTCTTTATTGCCACCTGCGGATTTTTGTGCTGACTGAGTTACCTGTGCTGCAAATGTTTCTCCAGCCTTGTAGAAGCAACCTGGGAAAAGACAAGCGAGCAAATGTGATGCCAGGAACACTGAGAACGTTAGAGAGATGTTCAGTCTCTGATAGCCAGCACTGTTTCTTTAGGACATATCTTTTGCATTATATCATAACAATAATAATTTGTGAGACATGCTTGTACCAGAAATGTAAGGAGACGCCCATAGCTTTGAATTCCTTGTGCTTCATGTGAAGAATTTGGCTCACACAGCTAGCAGATCTGGGATTCCTGAAGGAAAATTGCTATAAATTACTCATTTTTCGCCTGTATGAGGTAGCTTTAAAAGAAGTCTGGCAATGCCTCACATATAGTAAAAGAAAGCCAACAGAAAGTAAGTTCTGATTCTCTACATGACTCTGTGTCATGCCTACAACTAAGGATGTCTCAAAACCAATAAAATAAATGTTATCTACAGCTCGTTACCTTTTATGCACAAGTAACACTGACTTGGGAAGAATGAGCCTACCAAACTAAGCTTCTGGTAAACTCAGCTTACCTTTATCACTAAAGGTCTGACTCCAACGTTTAGTATTTTCTTAATTGAACATCATTAGTGACATCATTTTCCCGGTCATTGTTTTCTGCCAGCAATGAGGTTGTTTTTTCTTCTACTCAACCACGATTTTCCCTGTAAGGCCACAATTCAAGGTTGGCAGTGATGGAAAGAGACACCTACATGTATGGCATTCTGGTCTTTTGCTTCAGAAATGACTTGCACAATGTCTACACTGCTTGAGCTTTGTTTTGTGCATTTGGAGTTCCATCTGACCTTTTCGTTTTTCCTTGTTAGTCAGCCTTTATTTGCTGTGGTAATGGGGTAAACTTTTAAAGTCCAATGAGTTCTAACTGTTATAGGTCACTCAGAATAGGAACCAGATCAGCCAGATTGGAATTTGGAAAGCCATTTATTACTGAGCTCAGAGTCCCCCTTGTCCCCTCTCCCCCCATCACCTTTCATGCAGGAGAGGACCAAAGGTGAAAAGCAGTTTGCCCAGGAAGCAGGGACCACATTGAGTCTGATAAACAAATTCATTGTCTGACACAAAATAATACTTTCAGAGTCATTGTGACCACTACTCAAACTAAGTTTCCTGGGGCTTTTGTTTCAGTTTCTGGTGAATTTGCACTTGAGTACCTGCAGACAGCCTTGCATGGCCTGAGGTTACAAGAAGTTAAAGCCCTTAACAGCCTTATTTACTAAGCAACCTAGTCCAGTGGGTGATACATTTACAACAGAAAGCACAAGATTTACATTTATACCCTAAAATGTGAGTTAACCCATTACATTAACCTGGCTGTGCAGGTACTCAGCTCTGTGTGAAGACCAACCTCATCCTCCAACCCTTCCTTGTGAACCTCTCACAAACTTCATGAGAGGGCCAAGGAGGGGCTGCTGTGAACAGTAACCTCTCGGTCCTAGGGCTGAATTTCACATTTCTTCAAATATGCAAAGAAATATGTAGCACCATGTTAAAATGCAGCTGTGGGGCACATCACACAGCTCTTGTTTTGTATAGGGCAGTGGATGATCTCAGAGCATTTTGTAAGGGATAAGTATTTAGGGTGTGTGTGTGTGTATGTGTGTGTGTGTGTGTACAATGGGAGGGAGCTTCACAGAGGAGTAAAAAAGTAGGAAAGGAGAAGAGAGAATGGGAGGGTAAAGTGTGGTTGTGATAGAGTGGAAATTGGGTCAGCTAGAGTGATGAATAAAAGATATATTTAAGAAGTTTGCTCATTGTTATACTCTGACAAAATTGACTCCATCTTGTTGCCTCCTAACTGCGCCATGTTCCTGTTCTGTATGCGCCTACCTCCCCCCATTTCCCCTGTTCTGAAAAATACCCATCCCAACTCCCCCAAATGCCAAGAAATGGCCAACCACGGGATTATGTACATCCTAGTTTCCTGAAGGTAACCAACCACAGTATCCTGGTTTCTGAAAAATGGCAGACCACAAAATTGTGTACAATCTAAGGTTCCCTAAAGTGGCCCTCAGACAGCTCCTCTATTAGGATTGGTTAATGTTGTTCCTCTAAGTGGCCCTTGGGCTGCCCCTTTGTCAAGGTTGGCTTAATTTTGCTCCTCAAAAGACCCCTGAGTAATCATAACAGACATTACCTATAGAATAACAATTGCTATTGGCTTCTGTGACTTGCTTGCTCAAACCCCCAGTTTTGTGGTTTTTGGGTTTAAATGCTGCCCTGCTTCTGTGCTCCAGGCTCCTCTCTGTTTCTTGGACTCAGAGAGTGCCTCTGTGTACCAGCTAAAATAAAGCGCTTCAAATCTTTGGACTTGTCCTGTTGTCATCTGATTTTTGAGTTGCAACACTCATGTTTAATGTATTCTTCCTTTCTCTTTCAGAAAATAAGTATAGCACGATCTTCCATTATTTTCACTAACTTTTTATTTTGAAAATCTGAAGAAAAGCAGACCTGTATAACTCATACAGATTCAGTTTTTATTATTTTGCTATATTTTCATTTCTCAGTCTCTATATGTACATATTGTTTGCTAACAATCCAAAGGTGAATTGTGGACATTATGGTACTTTAGTCCCAAGTACATCACTCTAAGAATGAAGATTCTTTTATATAA
Organism: Ctenomys sociabilis; assembly: GCA_004027165.1. Classification (NCBI taxonomy): domain Eukaryota; kingdom Metazoa; phylum Chordata; class Mammalia; order Rodentia; family Ctenomyidae; genus Ctenomys; species Ctenomys sociabilis. The sequence continues at coordinate 83,149 of PVKA01004089.1, read as the reverse complement.
CCACTGTTACATATAAGAAAATTAGCAGTAATTAAAAATATCAAATTTTGGCTGGCCAGATAGCTCAGCAGATTAAAGTGCCTGCTTAGACAAACACAAAGGCCAGAGTTTCAATACCCAGCCCACCATGCTGGCCATATCCCCAGGGGCAACTGAGACAGCATGGTGGTGCATGCCTGTAATCCCAGTGCTTGGGAGGCTGAAAAACAGGAAGGGTCACTACAAGTCTGATCTGTGTAGTGAGACCCTGTAACCCTGTAGACCCTGTACTAAATTTAAAAAAAAATCAAATTTTGGATTTCTCATGTCCAAAGTTCTCCAGTTTTCTATTTTTTTATATTTACATCTGTTTAAATTATAGTATGCAATAAAATCTAGAATTTGTATTAGACTATTATGTCTCCTTTCATCTAGAAGAGTCCTGCCTTCTAATACTTTTTCTGAAATTGATTTTGGAAAATTTCAGTATCATTGTTCTATACAATGTCTCATATTCTAAGTTGTGTGATTGCTTTCTTATGATTAGATTAGGATTAAATATTATTATGAATTTTAGATGGTGTTATATTTTTATTAAATCACACAATGACCAAATGTCCAACTGTAATTTAGTCAAATTCTTGAATGCTAGATCTCTACATTATAAAAGTATATCTTCCTTTTAAAATTTATAAGTAATTCATAGATTCATGTAAAAATTCTTTCTTCAGCATCATTTAAGTCAATAGTTTTATGCCTCTGATGAATCAGCTATTACATGGAGACTGTAAAATTTCATCAAAACATCTATCACTTTTTTCTACATTTAATGTTATTCCACAAGGAAGAGTCTGTTTCTCTTTGTCTCTCAAATTCTCTTTTGATTTATGGTCTCCCTGCTATATTATCATCTATCATTATCATTCATATGTTCAAGTTATACAGAACATGTCCGACTATAGCTTTCAATTATTCTTAATTTTTTGTTATGATGGAAAACACATAACAGAACATCAGATTAATTATTTTTGTATGCAGCATAATATATTAGTGTTAACTAGAGGTATACTAACAAGTAGCAGATTTCAAGAACTTTTTAATCTAAAATATTGCAACTGCAGAGCCATTAAATAGCCACTTTCCCTTTTCTCCTCTGTCCATTTTCTGAAGGAACCACTGTCTGGATTTTGAACTTTGACTGCTTACCAGTGGACAGTTTACACCTATGAAGTCATTCAGTATGCATATTTTTGTGACTAATTGCATTTAGTGTAATGTCCTATGTTTATCCACGTGGTAGTGATATGACAGAATTTTTTGCTTTTCAAGGCTTAATACTATTTTATTACCCATTCTTTATCCGTTCATTCATCCTTGAGCTTTGGAGCTACTTTGACAACTTGGTTGTTTGCATAATTCTCATTTATTAATAACTTTTTTTAGTGCATAAAATTTTATTGCCTTGGGTAAATTTAGTGCTAAAATTTTATCATTTTATGCTATGAAAATGGGTTTGTTGGCTTCATATTTTTCAGGTTACTCATGGTTAGTGCATAAAAGCAAAATTTTTGAATATACATAATTTTATTTTGCAATTTTACCTAATTCATTTATTAATTAACAGTTTGTATAGAGTTTTTAGGGTTCCTACATAAGAAATTCTGACCTTGGATAAGAAGTAATGTTACTTCCCGCTTTTCTACTAGGATTTTTTTTATGTCTTTCTCATGTCTGATTGCTCTGGCTGGAATCTTCAGTACTATTTTAAATAGAAGTGGTCATGATTGGCATCCTTTTTTTGTTCTTGATCTTCAATAAGAAACATTTATTTTTTTTGCCATTGAGTATGATGTTACCTGTGTGCTTTTCATACATAGGCTTTATGATGTTGGGATAATTTCCTTATAGTACTAGTTTGAGAATTTGTTATTATTATTGTTTAGTCATGCAAGGCAAATGAATTTTGTCAAATAATTTTATTGCATAGAGGCGATCATGCAGATTTTGTCCTTTATTGTGTTCATGTCATGCAATATAATGATTGAGTTTTAATATTGGACCTCCCTTGTGTTCCAAAAATAAGTTCCCTTTGGTCATGGTATAATGATCTCATCTTGTAGGTACTAAGTCTATTGCAGGGTTTTGCTTTCTAGTTTTCTGTTTTAGAATCTAGAGTATGCAATTTGTCCTTTAGTTATCTCAAATCCCTCTTGTTTCCATCTCAAGTACAAGCCCTGTTTTTGTGAATTGCGAGTACTCGCTTATGATATGGAAGATTTTAAGGAATAACCAGAAACCCAATTGTTTAGGATCTTTACATTCGTGGTAAAAACTGGATATTTTTCTATGTGGTACATCGTATTACTTACAAACCATAATATTTAAGAAGGAAAAAGATCTGTGTCATTGTCATGTTTAACTTTATAGAGAATATTACAGTGAATAATACTTCTTGGAGTGAAATACAGCCTGGAAATCTTTAGGAAGGAACAATGATGCTCTATGACGTTCAAGTTGGTATACAACTGGACAGCATCCAAAGATAACGTTGTTCTAACTTATAACCTGCTGCATACGTTAGTGCAAAATTCTTGTTTAGAATAACGAAATCAAATGCCATTTAAAAACTATTATTTCTAGGTTCAAGCTGTGTAAGAAAGTGTGTGTGAAGGGGAGAAGGGTATGATTAATTACTATGCATGAAAGGCAAGTATTATCTAGGATTCAAATACTGATTGTAAATACCTGCTTTCTGCTCTGATTGTTAAGTAAATGAAACAGAATTAAACAAATTATAGTAACAAGTCTAAAAATTAGTAGAATGTGAATGCAAAGATAATGCATACACTGTGGAGTTTCTTGAGACACCCAGTGGGCCAATGTCTGTTCAGTTTGCCTGGGGAGTGGGGTGGAAGCTTGCTAACTCTGTAAGGCCAGAACATCTTGAAGGTGGGATATAGCCATAAAGGAGCTAAAAAGTCAGAAGACAGAGTGCTACTAAAAAAGGATAAGGGAGATTAGAGCACCATTGCTTCTGACAAGTGTGGATGGAAGAAGAAGTGCTGGTTTGGTCCTCCCAATTTTACCCACTACTTGGAAGGGGACAGAGGACATTGGCTGCTTCTGTTAGGAGTTAGCTTTCTGTCTGTGTGGGCTTCAAAGTGGTGGAAGTGTGGACATTCCTTACTTTCTCTGTTCAACCTGTGATGAGGGAGGGAAGTTTCTTCCTTGGTGCATGGTTAGAGTAGGGCAGGTGTTAAATGTTTTCAGCTCTCAGGCTATTGTTTTCCTTGAGCCTTGTATGGGAAGATCATGTTTCCTTGAGTTTTCCTGTGTGCTGCCAGATCTGTGCTGGTATAGTACCTCTTCCAGGTTGCCAAGGAGACAGCAAGGAATCCCAAGACACTCTTCACCCATCTTACCCACCTGTGTTCCAAAATTCCTGAGGTCCTTAGGTGGTCAGCCTTCTTTTGTTTATGCTTCATGATCTTCTTAAGCTTGTTTGTTCACTGTGTCATATCCAGGGATTTTAGTGGCTGGGTGGAGGATCTGGGAGAAATATGGCCACTCTGTCTTGATAGAACTGGAAGTTTCTAGGTTGTGTTTTTGAAGAATGTTGAATATTCATTCTTCTTTCTCTGTTCTGATATTTTTTGGAAAAATAACTTTGATCGGATTTTTAAATCATGTTGTCATATTGACTTTGGCAACTTTAATTCTTATTCTTATCTTATCCAGATCCTATGGATTCTTTCAATATCAACGTGGCTATGTAGGAAAGAAGTACTATATCATACTCATAAGTATGATATAGGACTACTCAGAAATAGACTGCATAATTATCTATTGAGGGCATTGTCCTGAGCACTAGAGGACTTTTAGGCAGCATCCCGATCCTCTATCAACTAGGTGCCAGGGTAATGCTTTTGCCACCCCACCATTCCTGACAGTTTTAACAAACAAAATATCTCCAGACTTTGACCAATGTCCCCTGCAGTACATGGTGGTAGACATGGGTCTGGTTTTAGTCTTGGAGCTGTGTGTGCATCTTCTAATCTGTTCTGCGGATTCTCTGATTTGGCTTCTTGCCAATATCATGCAGATTTTAAAGTATACTTTTAAGTCAGGAATTGTGGTGCTTCCTGCATTATCTTTGCACACAGGCTTGCTTTGCTATTCTAGGTCTCTTTTGGATCCACATGAATTTTAGGAATGTTTTCTCTGGATCTGTGAGGTGTGCCAGTGTTATTTTGATCAGGACTGCATTAAATTTGGGTATGGCCATATTTACTATGTTGGTTCTTACTCTCCATTAGCAAGAGATATCTATTTTCTGGTATCCTCTTCAATGTCATTTTACAGATTACTATAATTTTCAATATAACATTTATTGCTTTAAGTTGAATCCTATTTTTTTGGATGCTATTGAAAACTGTATGTTTTTCCTAATTTCTCTCAGTGATTTTGTTGTTTGTGTACAGGTGTGCTATTGATTTTTGAGTGTTGTGTTTGTATGCAACTATGGGACCGAATTTGCTTATTAATTCTAGGAGCCTTTTGGTAGAGTTTTTGGGATCATCTATGTAAAGTATGTCATCTGCAAATAGTAATAATTTAGCCTCTTCCTGTCCTGTTCTTATTCCTTTTATTTCTCTTTCTTGTCCAATTGCTGTTTCCTGAAGTGCATTAAATAGTAATGGTGATAGTAGACCTTTTGTCTTGTTCCTGATTTTAGAGTGGAATCTTTCAGTATTTATTCATTTAGTGTGATGGTGGCTACTGGTTTGTCATAGATGGTTTTTATCAGGTTGAGGAAAAGACCATCTATTACAATTTTCTGTAGGTTTTTTTGGTCATGATTGGGTATTGAATGTTATCAAAAGCTTTTCTGCATCAACCAAGATCACCATGTGATTTTTGATAATGACTTTGTTGATAATGGTGTATTACTTTTATTGATTTGCCTATGCTGAACCATCCTGCATTCCTGGGATGAATCCTGCCTTTTCATGGTGTATAATCTCTGATGATTTCTTGCATTTTGTTTACTAGCATTTTATTGAGGAGTTTTACATCTATTTTTTTTTAGAGAGATTGGCCTATAGCCCTCTTTTTTGGTTGGATATTTTTCTGGTATCAGGAAAAAATTTGACTTCAGCAATGAGCTAAGAAGAATTGCTTCACTTTCAATTTCAATAAAGAGTTTGAAGAGTATTAGCAATAAATTTTCTCTCAGTTTCTGATAGAATTCAACTACAAATCCATTAGAAACTGGGCTTTTCTTTATTGGGAAGATTTTGTGTTTTAGAATTAATTAACTAATAATAAGCTAATTCAGAGTTTTTTCATCTATTGATTCACCTTTGGTAATTTATGTGTTCTAGGAATCTTCCATCTCATCTGTGTTTTCCATCTTATGAGAGTAAAGATTTTCAAAGTGGGAACTGATGATCTTTTTAATTTCTATAGGATCAGTAGTGATTTCACCATTATCATTCCTCATTCCATGAATTTGTATCTTCTCTTTTTTGATAAGATTGGCTAAGCATTATTAATTATTTCAAAATATCAACTCTTTGATTAATTAGTTCTTTATGTTGTTTTCTTAGTAACAATTCTGTTAATTTCTATTATGATCTTATATAATTTCCTTCCTTGAAATGAGTTTGGGCTTGACCTTCTCTTCTTTTTCAAGGAAATTAAAGTGCAGTATAGAGTTATATATTTGTGTTCATTCTATTTTTCTGATAAGAGAACTCACTAGTATAAATTCTCCACTTAGTACTGCTTTTGCTGTGTTCCACCGTTTCTGGTGTTATATTTAGATTTTCATTTCATTGTTTAATTTCTTCTTTAATTTCATCTGTGACCTATTGGTTATTCAGGAGGTTGTTACTTAATTTTTGTGTTTATGGAATTTGTGGGGTTTCTTTGTTATTAATTTCCCATTTAATTGCATTATACAAAGCATGGGTTAATTGTAATTCCTTTGCATTTATATATATACTGTATTTATTTAAGACAGTATATGTTCTAATTTAGAGAACATCCTGTGTTCAGCTGAGAAGAATGTATTTTCTTTTTCTTTTTCTTTTTCTTTTTTTGGTGAAACCGGGGATTGAACTCAGGCCCTTGCACTAGCCACGGAAGCACTTATTCCACTGAGACATCTCTCCAGCCCCAAGAATGTATTTTCTGATGTTGAATAGAACACTCTATAAATGTTAACTAGATCTATTTGTTAACAGATTTAGTTCAGCTCTGTTTTTTCTTTTTTCTTTTTTTGGGGGGTTAGGTGATCTATGTCTTTGTTACAATGTGGTATTAAGGTCTCCCATTACTAAGAAAATAACAAGGTAGAAAGTATTAATTATTGAATCTGTGATATAATTCAGGTATAAAAAATAAGATAAGTAAACAGCTACACTCTCTTAATTCACTGATAGGAGACATCTTCTATAATAATGTCTGTAAGTATAATATCATGTATGCGCCTTGTATGATCTCAAAACATTATGAAAACAGTTTTCAATCTAATTTATCGAATCTGTCCTGTTAATTTGTCTTGAAACTGTCTCATTGCTATTTGTACTTGAACAAAACAAAATAAAAAAGGTCTCCCATTATAACTATATTGCTGCTTACTTGATTTTTCATGTCTATTTTTATTTGTCTTGTTTTTTCATTTTTTAACTTTTTTGGCAGAACCAAGGATTGAACTCAGTCCCTTGCACTTGCCAGAGAAGTGTTTATTCCAATGAGCCATCCTCTTTTTCCCTATTATTTGTCTTATGTAGTTGAGTGCTCCCATATTTGGTGCATACATATTCATGATTGTTACCTCTTCTTTTTGAAGTTTTCCCCTACATACTACAAATATGCAGTAGCCTTCTTTATCTCCTTTGATCATTCTTGGTTTGAAGTTCATACTATCTGCCAACAGAATAGCTATCACTGCAATTTTCTGGGTTCATGTTGGATGGAGTACTATTTTCTATTCTTTGATTCTTCATTCTACAAGTTTGTCTTAGAAAAAACGTTTCTTATAGATAGCATGTTGTTGTTTCTTGTTTCTTGATCAATTCTATCAACGTTTCTTTTGATTGTTGAATTGAAGTGATGTGTATTGATGTTTATAATTGATATGTATTGGCTTATCCTTGCAATGTTATTTCCCAGCTATTGATTTCATTGTCTCTTCTTTATTTGTTTATTTATTTTTTGCTCTGTCTAGCAGTTTCTTTCTGGCATTGTTCTTGGAGTTGTGTTCATTTTTTATCTCTAAGGACTATATTTCAGTATCCTTTTGAGGATTGATAATATTGTTCATGAATTTCTTTTTTCTTTTAAGGGAATTACTTTTTTGTCCAATAAGTTTAAAAGATAGTTTTAGCAGAACTGATCAATCTAGATAGGAAACTGTTTTTTTTCAAGACTTTAAAGACTTCCTTCCATGCTGTTCTTGACTTGAGGATTTGTGTTTGGAAGTTTGCCATGATTATAATGGCTTTTCCTTTATAGGTGATCTGCTTTGTGTTCTCCAACAGCTTTTAATATTTTGTTTTTGTGCTGATTTTGTGGGATCTTGATTATTATATGTCTGGATTTAGATTTATTCTGGTTATGGCTGTTTGGATTTCTACATACCTCACTCATTTGTGTGCCAGGTTCTGTTCTCGTGTTTGGAAAATTTTTTGCTATTACTCCAGCAAAAAGTCTTTTATGTCATTCACATTGACTTCTGCTTTTTCACTGACACCTATCAATCTCATATTATTTCTTTTTGCATCATTAGCAACTGTTGAATTGTTATTTGGTGTTTTCTTGTTATTTTTAAGAGATCTTTCCTTTCATGATCCCTAGCTGCAATCCTGTCTACAAGGTCTGGAAGTCTTTCATTTTTGTTCTAGCCGTTTGCATTCTAATTCTTTCATGTTTTGTTCATCCAAGGTTTCCATCTTTTTCCTATGTTACTATTATATATGTATGTTTTTCTTTAGTTATGCTGAACAATTCTTTCATGGTGGTTGTCATTTCCTTTTTTGCACCTAGAGATTATTTCTGATCTGATTCCTTCTATAGCATCGTGGTGTTATTTTTTTTTAAATTTTATTTCAGTTGCTATTATTTTAGAACCTGGACTTGTTTTGAATGGGCTAGAATTCTGATATTGCATTTTGCCTCTTTGTCTTATTACTTTCTACTTAAATTTTTGAATTTTTGTTTGTGATGATACTTCTGAGTTTTTATAATAGGTAGCTATATTAATATCAAGATCTTAGGAAAGACTGTTCTTTGGGGACATTTTCTGTAAGAGATTATTGGCTCGTGTGTGTTCCAAGATCCTACCTTCCCACTTAATTAGAAGTGGGATGTTGGTGTCTATTTGTTTCAACACTCAGTCTTTTGGTGTAGGGTTGTGGTGAGATTATCACCCCAGAGCTTCCCAATGTTGTTACGGAAGGAATAATAAGTGACTAAAACAGATATGATTTTCTAGGAAAAGTAATATAATTAGAAGTAGCAATAGAAAAATGGGACAATTTAGAAATTGACAAACTGTGGTAAGTATTGTTTTATGTACTTTAGACTGAAAGAACAAAGTCTATAGTTATAGAAGAGAATCAGTTATAAATTAGAATTTTTTGTGAAGTGTTTTCTTTTAGTAGCATGGAATTATTCTAAGGTCAGGAATTTTAGAGAGGATGATGTGTAAGATAAAGATAACTGAAAAGAAAGTAGAAGAAAGGCTGGGGAACAAAGGATGATCATATAAGGTTTGTAGAACTAGAGAAAGGATTAGAAAAGAAAGAAGTAAGGCATGTTCAATGGGTCATCTGAACTTGGTCTGTGGGTTTCAGAGGGTGGGATTAGAATAAGAAAAATAAAATTAAGACAAAATTGAGAAAAGAAGAAAAGAAGGAAAAAGGTAAAAGAAAATAAATAAGATAAAGACAAAGATAAAACAATACAAAATAAAATGAAATTTTATTTAAAAGGAAGGACACAGTCCTTCCCACCTTTTTCTGTTCCAAGTGTCTTTGTCCCTAATCATAATGTTAGTTCACCTAATTGACTGCATTTTGGGCTTTTCCATCTTGGGTGTCCTACCTTTCCATTATGTGTGTCTTAGCCCAGACCCTATGTGTGGCTATCATTCTGCTGTTAGCCTATTCTTGTGGTACACAGGAGCCAGGCACTCGACTTCTACTTGTTGAGGTGGTTGCCAAGCCCCTGCTGCTTCCTGTGCTAGTTCGTGATCCCCTTTCTAGTTCTTCAAGATGTACTGGTAAACTCTATTTTTGAGGTCTTATTTTTTAATGTGTTGATGGCCATCACCCACCCTCTTAGTTCTGCTTCTGCTGTATTTCATAGTTTTTGTTTGGTCATTTTCTTTTTCATTTGTTTCAAGAAATCGCTAATTTTCTTTTTTTCTGCTTGATTCAAAATAAGTGACTTGATTTCCGTGTATGTGTATAGTCTGCAAAGGTTTTCTTGCTATTGAGTTTAAGTGTTCTTGCATTATGGGAAGATAGATGTGTTGAGATCTTTACTCTACATGAAAGTGATGCAGGCAAAAATTTTAATCCATCTATATAGGTTCAGATTTTTGTCTGAGTCCAGATAAAATCCAGAGATTCTATCTTTAAACATTGCCCAGGAAATAGCTATACTCCTTGAGGCTGAAGGATGGGTGTTCTGGACAGTCCCTCAACTACCAACATTCATACTAAATTTGTGTACTTGTGGGTTTCACAGCACAAGTATTTACATAGTCTGGCATGTGGGGGGCACACACCAGGTCTACTTCTAGGCTGCTAAAAATATAGCCAAAGTTAAGTCTTTCTCACTGGTGCGAGCCTCCTGACATTCACATCTAGAAGTTCATTTTGTGAGCTCTGGTGTGAGGTCTTCTGTTTCTACCTGATGTGGGGTTTCCCCTGGCAGGGCCAGTACTGTGCTCCATGACATTCTTCTGTTAACTTTCTTGATGTGCTCTCCAACAGTTTGAGGTGTTTCTCTCAATCTAATGCCCAAAGTTGGAGGTGTTGTGATACAGTCAGTTGCCTGGATAATGTGGCTCTAGGTTGTTGATATTAGCCTTGGGTTGGAGGGTCCTGAGATTTTTCTGACACCTGGTTACACAGTAATGGGACTCATAATGGGTTTCAAGTCTAAGTCCTGTGAATAATTTTTCTCCTTCCCCCAAAAGAGATTCTTCTCTTTTTTTCTACACTACTTTGGGGCTGGGGAAAAAAATGACAGTGGAAAGAATTTTGTTTCTATAGGGATATTATTTTTATTATACTAAAACCTGGGACCATGGCTTCCTTTGCTCTTATAAACTGATGCATAAATATCAGCTCCACCTACTGCTGCGCTGGGAAGATGATGAATGGGGGATTTTAGCCACCATCGTGCTCTGCCTGGAAGAAAGGCAACTCTTCTTTGTACATTAGAATCTTTGGTACTTGGAAAGCTTTGTTAGATTTCATTTTTATCTTCCAAAGAATTCTCTAAAGTATAACTCACATATTTATAGGCATTTCAAAAACATAATATCATTCCAAATCAATGTGCACGTTAATTAAATTTAAAATATTCCTAAAACCGTAAGTACAACTCATTCTAAAATAATACATTTAAATTTATTTCAGAAATGAAATAAAAATATTAAAGTACAATTCACACAATTCTCTTTCCCATTTGGAACTACCAGTTAAGACATTTTGTCTCAATGAAGCATATGGCCCCTGAGGGACCAGGAACATGAAAAGTGCCTTGGCATAGGCTTGATTCAACAGGCAAAAAACATTGGAACTAAGTGTTCCTCATAAAACAGATTATGAAGATCTAAGTGATGGGGGCCAGCCAAATAACTCAGTGGATTAAAATGCCTGCTTAGGCAGATGCAGGGGCTGGGGGTTCAATCTCAGGCCTGCCATACTCCTACCCCTGAAGCATGCTGAGGTGGCAACTGAGACTGGGCATGGTGGCACATGCCTATAATCCCAGTGCTTGGGAGGCTGAAAACAAGAGGATCACTACTAGCCCAATCTGTGTAGTGGGAACCTACAGACCCTGTACTAAATACGTTAAAAAAATCTAAGTGATGAATAAATATTCAGAATTGCACGACAAATAGTTATAAAGTATAAGATAATGTATTGCTATAAAGTAATCCAACTGTCAGACAATCTGATATTCCTAAATACACAGGCCCCAGACAATATTGTGGAGGTACTTGGTATCAGTCAGGAGAGTAAATTATTTATAGGAATTATAACATGTGTAGTAATTCATGAACTGAGATGTAGTTACTAATGGGATTAGAACAAAACAATGGCAGGATGATTGTGGGGTAATAAGGATGTTGTAGCACTGGGAATGTTACAAAGAGAGGTCAAAAGGAATAATACATGACTAGGAGCAAAGTGGGTAATATTCTGGAAACAAAGTAAATCTAGCATTACACACTTGGCTGTTTAAAATAAACCTATTGTTAATTTATATAAATTTCTCTCTTTCTTCATGCCATATTCATGTGTGAATTGAGGTCAGATATAGTAATGGGACAATAATCAAAAGTTATATTGCTCTTAACCATAAAGTGAGAAATCAGTGAATTTTTAAAGAAAAAAAATGTGTGGATAAGTTCAATAGGCATGGAAGAGCTGTTTCAATGCTATTATAAATATAATTAATAATAATATATTATATGTGGAGAGCCTCGGCATTGTTTTCACCATAGCAAGTGATAACTATTTGAGGTAATGCATCTGTTAACCAAACTTAATATATCTACCATTCACACGTACTTCAAAACATTATGTTTTAAACAATGAACACCTATAACTTACTATCAATTTAAAAATTAAATCAACTCATAAACAGCTATGGCAATAGGGGAGAAGTAACTCCATGGAAACAAATGGCAGGAGAGTTTTGAAGCACTGGGTGAACTCGTGGGAAAGTTCTGGACCATTAGGAGGCAAGTGGTCAGTGATTCAGCTGCTTGTTCTTGCTCGTTCTTGCTTCTTGGAGAGGATGGGGGCTAAGAGTGTTACCTTTCTGATTACTTTCTTAAACTCTCATGGTCTTCAAAAAAAATTCCAGGATTCAGACCCTCTGGACCCAACCCAGGCCTGGCTTGTGAGTGAGAAATTTCTCTACACTCTTGGGACCCCTCCAGACTCAGCCCAAGCCCAAGCTCTGTGAGTTTGTGGGAGAGCTTCTGTGCTCCCCTGTGCCCACTGGACCCCTTTGGACCCAGCCCAGGCCCGGCTCCTGAGAACTTCCACCATGCACTTGGGCCTCCTTCACCCACTCGGACCCCCTCCAGACCTGGCATACAGGCCTGGGATGAAACTGCAGCTGGTGCCCTTGCAGGGATGCAGGGTTCACTTTCAAGGGCTGCAGCAAGCAGAATTTGAGCACAGCAGCCAGACCCAACCCAGGCACAACTGGATGAATTCAAACTTCATAGATCTGCACCCAAATAGTAGGTGCTAAGGTTATAACTACACCAAAGCTCTACACCAAAAGTCAGAGGACAGAGCTATACAAAATGACAAACAAAAAGAGCAAAATGCAATCTCAGACCCGCAAGCCTACCCAGAACAAGTGCAGAGGACACTAGCATAGAAGTGATTTGGAATCACACAGCTGAAATGTCTGAATCAATAGCTTCTCTGAATTAATAGCTTCTGAAGTAAACATTCAAATGCGGAAACATATAGAGGAAACCATAAATAATCTCTGAAGCAAAATAATTAATAACTGCCCTCAAGTAGACACTGACTAAAAAATAGAGATTAGAAAAATGATGGAATCCTTGAATGAGCAATACAGGAGAGAAATAAATCACATGAAGCAGAGTCAAAGAGACATAGAGGAACTTAAAACCTCAATCTTAAGCTGGCAAAACAGTGTGAGTGAAAGTGAAGATAGAATTTCAGATTTTGAAGAAGCCATCACAGCTAGTAAAAAGTAGCATCCTAAAAAAAAAAAAAAAAAAAATCCAGGATTCAAAACCTGAACAGAGGCTGCAAGATTTACATCTCAAAGGGATAGAGATAGAATTTATTCTTGGCAAGTCAGGGCCTAAGTCAGAGAGAGGTATGCATAAACTTTAGTCAAATTGAGGAAAACATAAGATGGCCTTATTATGAGTAAGAGGGAGGAAATAACAAAGATATAGCCTATCATATACTAAAAAAAGTCTTACAGATTTTAAAAACTATTAATAGATTAGATTTTAGATTAAAAATCTATGTTACCCAGTCAAGAGGAGTAGTTAGAGCCAAAAACTAAGTATCGCTGATATTTTCTTGTGCATATTTGATCACATTAAGTTTGTATACTAAAACACCATTTGTTTTGATTTTTCATATATGTTTAATGGATAATTTCTGGTTATTATAGACATACATTGTCTTCAATCTGATGTATCAGCCTTGTATTACTTGAAATTTTCTTTCAGTTCTTCTGAAAGCCTCCTTTTCTCATGGTACAAACTGGTTAATGGGAATATTTAGAAAATATTTCTCCATCTAGGAAAAAAATCTGTTTTCAACAGCTGAGGATATGTGGTAGAATCATCTAGGATGTTGCGTTTTCTTGCCCTAGAGATCAGAAAAAGGAGATGGTGACTTCAATAGGAAAAACATTTCTAACATAAACATGTCTCATTAAAAGATTTTCGTAGACATTCACTGATGATTGCTTACAGCACTGCTGCGAACTCACATAATAGCCTGGATTTCAAGCAAGAAAATCTAATTATACCTACAGGCATAATGGCTAAAGTAGGACTGATGTAAGCAGTTCTTTTTCCAACACCACTATTGTATTTCATGAGGCAAATATGAAAGTGGAGCCAACATTAAGACAAATTTTCTACAAAGGCTCTAGAAGAAATTGTTTACACATTTTGATTTTGCCCTTGCATAGTTATGTAAATAGGAATAAAGTAGGAGAAAAAAACTTTGCAGTAATTACAGGTCAAACCTAATTAATGCCATTATGATACCTAATTTTGGCAAGAATATTATAGTTACAATCTTTGCACAAATACGCTATTCTCAGTGGTACCCTGGGATGTAAATAATGCAAATATCATTACTTCAAATATTTTCTTTTCAAGTAGTTAAGAAAGACATGAAATTCTGACATTTTAATTAGTGACAGCTAAAAGTCATTTCACCTAATTTTAGATAGGTATATCTAGAAGAAACCATCTAAAAATTACACTTTCTATTTCAAAATTAACTTTCATAATATTTCTGTTTTAGGTGTTTGTGTGAATGTAGATTCTCTTTACCCTTGAAAGGAAATTTTCCACTTGGTTCATTTTGTCATTTCATAACTCTGTAAGAAATGCTTGCATTTGTTATGCTTTTTAGTCATCGTACTCTGGTCTTGTACACTTGTTTTAATGCAGAACATTAGGGGGATGGCATGTAGTTTTTCCATTCTTTGATCCAGTAAATGAGCAGCTTGGATGCACATCGGCTATGGCAAATTCCCCATGGATGAACTGCCAGGTCTCAGAGGCCAGACCCAATACCTTGAGACGATGTACACGAGAAGAGGAGAAAGTGGTGGGGCTGAGGAACCAAGAGAGAGATGCAGAGAGACTGGACTTGGAGGAGCTGTTAGCAACATGGGCCCCAAATATAGTAGTGAAATTGCCACACCCCATGACGAGCTTGTATTCAGATCATTTTTGCTCTGTTAGTTGAGCCAGGCACACTGGGGAAAGCCTGTAATCCTAGTACTTGAGTAGTCTGAGTCAAGAGGATTGCAATAAAGCCTAACTTGGGCAGCATAATGACTTAGTGAGGTCCTGTCTCAAAAAATAAGGTCCACATATGTAGCTCAGTGCAAAGGCCCTGGGCTCGCTATCCAGTACTGTAACAAACAAACAAACAAAACCAAGATGATTACATTATAGAAATGAAATTCAATAATGCTGATATTGTTGACAAGAAAACTAGGCAGAGAGAAGAAAGCAGTCAGAAAATTCAACATTCTGTAGTAATGGCTTTCTTGTCAATAAAATAAATGGTCATAATGGACAACCTCCTATGTATTACACACTATGTACTGGGTGCTAAGTAGCTTCTACTGGTCAGTGTTTACAATCCTGAAAGCATATGTCTATAATAAGTTATATGTATATGGGATGTACAGTTTATGAAGAGTATCTGTATGATTATTTCACGAGGAGTTATAGAAATTCTGAGCCCTGCATCTGAGCCCTTCTTGATCTACCTTCCTTCCCATTCCTCTCCTCCATTTCTTAGGCTTCCCAAGTGCAGAGCACACCTTCCGTGTGTTCATTAGTCTGGCTTTGGGGCTGATCACTGTTCTCGGTCAGTTCCATTTCACCGTTCTTCTCGGGAAGAGCTCTGCTATGCTTTGGTGTTCTGACCGTGCTTCAGGAGAAACTTTGAGGGCACCATTCCCTAAAGTGTTTCACACAGAATGACAGTAATTATTTAAATGCATATATATTGTTAAGATAGGACTAACATTGTCATAGTCAGAGGCAAAAATGAAATTCCTAAGTAATTTTTATAACGAAATCTTTAAATGTAGTGAAGTACAGTGGCAAATATCTACAATCTCAGTACTCTAAAAGGCAGAAGTCGGACTGCAAGTTTGAGTCCACTCCAGGCAACTTAGTGACTTGACGAGAACCTGTCCCAAAAGAAAAAATAAATATAAACATATGGTTTTGTCCCTGCCGTATTTTCTAACTTTTCTCCTTGCTCTCTCATTGTTTAATTCTTAAGTTCTCACTTTCCATTTAACTATTTCATACCTTTCAATTTTTTAATTTCTTCTTTTGAGATATCACATTTGTATCTTGTCCTCTGAATTAACCACTACGAAGACAACAGTGTGCAGTGTATTAATTATTGTAACTGTCCTACTAACCTGTTTTGAAATTGTTTCATTGCTATTTTATTTTCTCATTAAATGAATAAAAAATAAAGAAAAAATAAACAAAGCTGTGAATATAATATGCAGGGAAATCATGCATTTAACCCCTACTACCGCACAAAAAAGAATCGAGAGGAGATGGAGGAAGACAAGAGAAATAAGTGAAGGAAGATATGGATAGAATAGAAGAAAAGAGGAGGAGGAGGAAGAAAATATCACCAGAAAACTTTGTTACTTGTAAAGAATGAGGTAATTAGTTTTACAATGCTTTAAATAAATACTTTGGAATTATGATGATTTTACTCAATTTTGTATGGATTTATATATTTAACATTTGGCATCTGAGTTAATATTAACCTTAGAATTAAGGATAGAATCAATTCTGTATCATTAGTCAGGTCATAAGTTACAAACACATTGAACATTTATTTAGAGTTCATAGTCTTTTATGAGATATATGTTTCCTTTTTCATTACTGTTCACACTGTAAAGGAAGCACCCTTTGTAGAAGTCTTATTCTACATTAAATCAGAAAATTATCTGCATTACATTTTCATTAAGATCTTGCCATACTGACTTTGTTCAATTGTGTTAGTTTTGAATAATCTTTCTCTTTACTACTTTTTTGGAAGTTTCAACAAGTTCTTTTCCTATTTCTGAACAGGATGTAAAACAATATCAATGTGATACATGCATAAACTTAAAAGAATAACTTAAATTTTAAATAGTAATTTTCTCTTTCTTGTTTTTTTTCTTTTTCTTTTTTTGTGGCAAAACTGGGGATTGAACTCAGGCCATTGTGCTTGCCAGGCAAGCACTTACTCTACTGAGCTATCTCCCTGGCCCTCATTTCTTCTCTTTCATTATGACCTCAAAGTCCAAGGAAATTTCCAATCTTGGCATCTTCTACATTTCCTTCATTGCTTTTCTATCCCCCCCATTCAACTCTTCAGGATCCCCTCACACACTGCTTTTGTCACTACAATGAATATCCAAGCTAAGATTTCAGTATTATCCTGCTAATTAATTGTAGATTTTACTGTATTTAGGTATCTCTGACCGACAGAAAACTATCAATGCTCATTCTTTCCATATAAAGAAAATCTGTACAATTTAGAACAACATTAATGACTGTTTTATCTTTCATATTGATTTTCTCATGCATTTCTAACAGATTTCTTACAAATTAAGAAGACAGATTAATTTTAATTAGTTGTAGTTATGTCAGCACTTTCTGTGCAATTTTCACCCACAATGTCCTTGTTAAATATGTTCTTTTCCTTTGCAAAACATGTCTCTTTTTGTCTCTTTTTGATGATATTTAACTAAAGTTTGAGTTCAATTGAAACTAGATTTCATTTTTTGTTCTTTTCTCTTACTCTAGAGAGAGAGAGAGAGAGAGAGAGAGAGAATAAAAATGTAGTGAATTTCAAAAGATGATGGAATTAACAATGGTGTTATATCCATATCATTATCTTCAAAGTAGTTGCTTAGATTATTAGATATAGGTATGCAGATTGATTAAAATAGTTAACTATTTCTTTTAATGAACAAACAAAATTTAGTAATATAGTTATCTTAGCTATCTTGTGTATATATACATGCCATTTTCCCCTTCATTCTTTTCTTTTCCCCTTCCTAGTTGTTTTTTCCTTCTGAGCAGTTTCTTTCCCTTTCACAATAGCTGCTCTATCTCTTGTATCTTATTTATTCTTTCAGTTTCTTACACTAGGGAGACAATATGATGTTTATATCTGTGAGTATGAATTGTTTTGCTTTTGAGTATGTTCTCTAGTTGCATCCATTTACCTATAAAAGACGAGTTCATGGTAGCTCTATTATTTCTTCATGATACCAGAATTTCCTACAATTTATGTTAATTACTTATTTATATAAGATTTACTTCTAGGAAATCATACCTTACTGAAGATAGCTATACTTCTTATCTCTGTGTTTGATATTTATTTATTTTGTATTTTAGGGAAGGTTCTACATGGTCTATAGGGTTTCACTGCACAATTCAGACTCATAGTGACCTGCCTGTTTACAGTCTCCCAACGGCTGGGATTACAGGGGTGCGCCACGGCACCCAGTCTCAGTCTCAATTGCCATCTCAGAGTGCCCCAGGGGCGGGGCAGGCACGGCAGTCCCAGAGATTGAACCCGGCCCCTGTGTCTGTTTGCAGGGGCATTAATCTGCTGAGCTATTTGGCCGGCCCTGTGTTTGATATCTATAAATACATTTTTGTTACCTCCTCAACTGTTTGTATCTTCAGTAGATAACTAAAAATGACTGAGATTGCATTACACTCAATGATGAATACAGAGGAAGGCCAGTTTTAAATGAGCATTTGTGGATGTTTTGAGAGAATTGTCTTTTTCCTCTCTGAGGCAATCATGAGATCATCACTATTCAGAAAGAGGAAGGATAATGAAGAAAGAAATTTTAGGGAAGACCAGACATTTTGAAGAACAGATGTAGCTCATGACCACATTGCATTTAATAAGGGAATAGAGAAAATTCTGCTTTCCACTGTGGTTAGGGAAGAGCTGGAAACTGAAAAGGGCTGGGTCAACTTGGTTTCTACATTTTTTCACAATAGCATTTTGCTGTTCAAGTTCATATTCAAGGCCGTGTGTGGTTCAGGAAGCATAAGCTTTATTTAAAAGCTGCTTTCCAGAAAAAAATAATCTTAATAAAGTTGTAAAATAATTGCCGAGAAGTCATACAGAAGATAGCCAGAGGCCAAAATAATTTTAGTAGTTACATTCAAAATACTCCTACTCATCAGATATTGTGTACTAAGTTTGACAAAGTGTAAATTGCCATGCCTGGCTTTTATAAGTTGGTACAATGGGGTCAAGGCATACTAAGAGCTGTTTAATCAGATTTGAGTGAACTAGGTGAACTTATTATCGATAGAAGAACCCATGCCTTGAATAGAGGAGGTAAATAATCTGGAGAACCAGGTTGCTGTTAGATAACTTATAAATCAGTATTCCTCAGGACAATGCATTTACACTGATTTCCCTTATGGATTTGTATGTGCAGACGTTGGAGTGCCATTGCTATTAACAGAAAAAGGAGAATATTTTGTTCATTCTCCAAAGACGTAATTTAGTGACTCTGAGTCTGTAATGAACAATTTCCAGGTGGGCTTTAAAATTGTGTAGTTTTACTTCCCTAAAAGCACCATGAAAGTTCATTGCACAAGGTTTTGCCTTCATGAAAATGAGAATAATAGCTAGGCCATTTTGAGAGATACACCATCCCACTAGAAATTACAAAGTCTACCTTATTAACAGGGAAATGCCAGGATTTTGCTACGCTTTTATACAATATTAAATGCCACTCCGTGGAATTCTATATATTATCTGTTTATAAACAAAATCATCAGAAATGGAAGAAAATCATGAGGAAAGAAAAGTACATTAATTATTTAAATTATATAACACATTTGATACTTGCTTATTCTGATTTTCTTTTATTCATTTATTTTCATTTTAAAGAAAAGAAAAATAAATAGTAAAAATTCTAATATAAAATTCCAAAACAAGATAGGAGAATAGCAATGGTTAGTACGTAGTTTATTGTTGTCTTCAAAGTAGCTATTCAGATTACAAGATAGAGGCATGAAAAATTGATCAAATGATAAAAGCACAAAACTTTCCCTTTAATGGACTAATAAAAATAAGTAGTATAACTATATACTTTTAAATTTTGTTTTTCCCTTCCCTCCATTATCCTTTCCCCAATCCCAGTATCTCTTTATTTTTTTTTTTAAATGGATTTGGTATAGGGTCTCACTACAAAGCTTGGTCTTGTACCGGTCCTCCTGTTTTTAGCCTCCCCCATGCTGGGATTATAAGTGTGCACCACTACGTCTGGACTCGGTAGCTGTTTCTGCATGCCCAGGGTAGCACTAGTGCAGCATGTGGTGCCTGGGATTGAACCCTGGTCCCTGTGCTTGCCTAAACAGGCGCTTAGTCTGCTGAGCTATCTTACTATCTTTACTTTTGGAGAATTATTTGGTATTTCTCAATATCTATTGTACATTTCTGATTTTATTTACTCTTTCAGTTTCTTACACGAGGGAGACAATATGATGCATGTTACACATGTGAGGAGACTGATTTATTTCACTTACGAGTATTGTCTCAAGTTGTATCATTTACCTACAAAATCACAAGTTTATCCTTCTTTAAGCTGGGTGGTACTTCACTGTATATTGTATAACCTATATATTTTTATCTATTCTTCTGTTACTGGGCATTTGAGTTATTTCCAAGATGAACAAATTGTGCTGCAATAAAAATGGGTGCGCATATATCACTGATACATTTTCAAATCTTCTGGGAAAATATTCAGAAGGGGAATAGGTGGGCCAAATGGACTTCCAATCCTAGGGTTTTTTTGAAGCACCTCCATCATTTGTTATTGGTTGAATTTTTGAGGCTAGCCATTCTTTCTTGGTGAGATGGAATCTTAGTGTTGTTTTAATTTGCATGTCTCCAATGACTGATGATGCTGAATATTTTTTCATGTATTTATTTATCATTTGTCTTTCTTCATCTTAGAAGTGTATATTCATCCCAGATGCCCACTTTTGGACTCATTATTTAAATTTAGGAATCTGACTGCTTTTTTAATGTTTTATATTCTACAGATAAGTCCTTTGTCTGAGGGACTGTTGCCTAAATTTATTTTCCCACTCTGTGGGTTGTCTTTTCACTCTGTTAGTGATTTATTTTGGTGTGCAGAAGATTTTTCATAACATGAAATCCTGGTTCTTGGTTCTTTGGAGCATTTCTGTGCAATTTGAGTTTTATTTATGAAGTCTCTCTGCACACTAGTATCTTCAAGATTTGGTAGCCATGGGTCCATATTTAGTCTATAGCATGTAACAGTGAGCATTCCTAGGACAATTTGTTAGAGAGGTTACCTTTCATTCAGTGAATATGTTTGGTCCCTTTGTGAAAGATAAGGTGGTCCAGTGTGTTTGAAGATGAATCCGTAGTTTTTAGTTTGTTCCTTTGATCCTTAGGTCTGTTGTTTTTGTTTTTCAAGGGCCATGCTGATGTTATCACAGTAGCTTTGTAGTATAATTTCAGGTAAGGGATTATGTGCCTCCTGCCTTTCTTTCAATGCACAGGATTGCTTTTGCTTGTCCAGGTCCCTTCTGGTTCCAAATCATTTTTAGGAAAGTTTTCTCTAGATTTCTGAGGTATGCTGATGTTAGTTTCATGAGGATTGCATTAAATCTGTAAAACGGTTTTGGGAGTATTGCTATTTTTACAATGTTGTTTCTTCCTGTCCATGAGCAAAGGATATTTTTCTATTTTTTTAACCAGAAACCAAACACAGGACCTTGTGCCTGTCAAACAGGTACTTTGCAATTGAGCTATACCCCTGGCTCTCCAATTTCTGATACACTATTCAGTCTCCTTTTTCAGAGTACTATAATTATAAGAGTGAAAATCTTTTACTTTCTTTTTTAGATTGATTTCCAAGTATTTTATTTTTTGGATGCGAAGTATATGAAGTGTGTGATTTCCCTAATTTATATCTCAGTGAGTTTGTTGTTTGCATACAGGAATGCTATTGATTTTGAGGATGATTTGTATCCAGATATGCTAATAAATTTTCTTATTAATTCTAGGAATCTTTTGGTGGAAGTTTAGGGTTCTTCTATATGAAGTATTATGTCATCTGAAAACAGTATTAATTAATTTCTTCCCTCTCTATCCTTATTCCATTTATTTCTCTCTCTTACTTAATTGTTCTGACTAATGTTTCCAGAACTTTATTCAATGGAATGGTAATAGTGGACATCTTTGTCTTATTTCCGATTTTACAATGAACCTTTCAGTTTTTGTCCACTTTGTATGATGGTGGCTGTTGGTTTGTCATAGATGGATTTTATCAAATTGAAGTCGGATGATCTATTCCAATTTTCTGTAGGACTTTTATCTTATTTTAAAATTTAATATATTTATATATTTTGTACAGGGCCTCACTGTGCAATTCAGACTCATAGTGATCCTCCTGTTTTCAGCCTCTCCAGCTCTGGGATTATATTGTGCACCCCATGCCAGGTCTCTGTGGCCTGCTCAGTGGCTGGAGTGGCATGTGGTGTAGGGATTGAACCCCAGTCCCTCTGCATACCTATGCAGACTGTGAGTCCACTGACCTATCTCATCAGGCTATGTAGGATTTTTATCATAATGAGTGTTGAACTTTAACAAAAGCTTTTTATTTTAATCTACTTAGATGATCATGTGAATTTTGTCTTTAGCTCTGTTGTTACTGTATATTATATTTATTGATTTTGCATATGAGAACCATCTCTGAATTCTTTGAATGGATCCCACTTGATCATGATGTATAATCTTCTTGATGATTCACTGCATTGTTTGTCAGTATCTTATTGGGAATTTTTGCATCTATGTTCATCAGAGATATTGGGCTGTAGTTCCCTTTATTAGTTGGGTCTTTCTCTGGTTTTAGTTATCAGGGCAATAACTTGCTTCCTAGAATTATTTATGGAGTATTGATTCCCTACCAATTTCACTAAAGAATATGAAGCATATTGGCATTAAATGTTCTCTGAATTTCTTGTATAGTTTAGCAATGAATTCATCAAGACCTAGAATTTTCACTGTTGGTAAGAATTTAATTTCATTCTCAATCTTACTGCTATTGGGTTATTCAGAATTTTTATATCTGTTTTATTCACCTTTGGCAATTTTTGCATATTTAGGAATCTGTCCAGTTTTTCTTGTTTTCCATCTTATGTAACTAAGATTTTTAGAGTAGTTATTGATCGCATGATTTTATACAGTATCTGTAATGATTTTAATACTTTCATTTCTAATTGAATTTGAAACTTTTGCTTACTTTTTTGATAAGGCTGGCTAGGTGTTTATCACTTTACTTATTCTTTCAAAGAACCAACTCTGTGATTCACCAATTCATTTTTTTATTTTCTTACTCTGTATTGCATTAATTTCTGCTGTAATTTCTATAATTTCCTCTCATGTTTCTGCTTTGGGATTGTTTCTTCTTTTTCTAAAGCTTTAGCTGCAACATTAGGCTGTATTGTGTGTTCATTCTGCTTTCCCTACTTAAGGATTTTCCTACTATATATTTTCCTCTTAGGAATGATTTCATTGTGTCCCATAAATTTTGGTCTACTTTCTCATTTAATTGTGGATATTATTTAATTTCTTCTTTCACATTGGTTGTTCAGGAAGGCATTATTAAATTTCCTTATATTCATGAAGTTTTTGTGGAGTTTTTGTCATTAATTTCCAATTTAGTTGACTATTGCCAGATAGTATGCATAGAATAATTTCAATTCCTTTGCATTTAAATATTTTGTGGGTTAGTATATCACGTATTTTAGAGAATGTCCCATGTGCAGCTGAGAAGGATGTACATTCTGATGATGTGAAATGGAGCAAGATCTACTATGTCCATTTGTTCACAGTTTGATCGAATTCTAATATTGTGTTGCTAATTTTCTGTTTAGTTGATCTATATTTTTGTGACAATGGAGTATTAAGGTCCCTATTTCACTTGTGGTACTAATTATTAGATTTTTCATGCCTATAAGTAATTGACATATATAGTTAGGTGCTTCTGTATGTAGCATACATATTTATGTCATCTCTTCCTCTTGAAGAATTCCACTAACAAATACATAGTGGCTGCCTTTATCTCTTTTATAATTCTTTACTTGAAGGTTACATTGTCTGCAAACAGAAGAGCTACCTCCTTTTTTGTTAAACTGGGCACCTGTTGTATGAAAGATTACTTCTCATCTTTTTATTTTTCATTTTTGAATTTCTTTTAAATTTAATGTGCTTCTTGTTTCCATTTTATTATTTGATTTTGTTTGCTGATCTAATCTGTCAGTCTATTTCTTTTGATTGGTGAATTGAGGCCATTTACACTAATGGTTGAAACTGATATGTTTTGACTTATTTTGTCATGATATTTTACTACTATTGATACTGTGTTTTCCCCTTGTTTAATTGCTTGCCAGGCCTGGTGGTTTCTTTCTGTTGTTGTTCTTGAAATGGGGATCATTTTTTGTCCATCTAGAGGATATTAACTTGCATTTCAGGGATGGCTACTGATGTGGAGCATTTTTTCATATATTTATTTGCTTCTTTAATTTCATCATCTGAGAAGTGTGTATTCATCTCAGATGCCCATTTCTGGATTGGGTCTCTAAATTTGAGGGCCCTAATGTATCTTAGTTCCTTATAAATTCTAGAGAGCAGACCTTTGTCTGAGTGCTTATTAGTTAAGATTTTTTGAAATTTGTGGGTTGTCTTTTCACTTTGTTGATAATCTCTTTTGATGTGCAAAAACTTCTCAATAAGAGTTGGTCCAAGTTTTTAATTCTTTCAAATGTTTCCCGTGCGAATATATATTTGTTCATGAACTCTTTGCCTACCCCTATGTCTTTAAGAGTTCCTCCTACTTTCTCTTCCAGGAGATTGAGTGTTTCTGTTTTAATGTTTAGAACTTTAATCCATTTTGACTTAAGCTTAGTGCATGGTGATAGAGCTGCATCAAGTTTTAATTTTCGGTATGTAGAAAGTCAGCATCGTTTGTTAAAGAGGCTCTCTTTCTTCTAGTAAGCTTGTTTGGCCCCTTTGATGAAGATCAGGTGGTTGAGTGTGTTCATAGAGGCCTCTGCATCCTCTGATCTACTATGTTGATCCTCAGGTCTATTTCATTGCTAATACCATGTTGACTTTATAACAGTAGCTTTGTAGTATAATTTCAAGTCAGGAATTGTGAAGCCTCCTGCCTTGTCTTTGTTGGCCAGGATTGCCTTTGCTATTCTAGGTCTTTCCTGGTTCCAAATAAATTTTAGGAATGTTTTCTCTAGGTCTGGGAGGTATGTTGGTGGCAGTTTGATAGGGACTGCATAAAATTTGTACAACAATTTTGGGAGTATGGCCATCTTCACGATGTTGCTTCTTCCTATGCAGGAGCAGACAATATCTTTCCATTTTCTGATATCCTCTACGATCTCTTTTCTTAGGGTGCTAACATTTTTGAAAGTTCTAGTTCATGACTTTTCCAATTTTATCTTTCTCAATTTTTCTGGGCTTTTCTTTTGTCGTCTGGGAATCTAGAGTTTCAGTTTACTTAAATCTATTTATATTATATATGACATTATTATATATTATTATATTATATGGTATAATATTATATAGTATAATATGTTATAAATATATGTATATTGTCTTTCTTGTGTCTCTCATTCATTTGAATGAGAATTACAGCAATAAAAATTCAGTTTAACCAAAAAATTAGTCTAAGCATATAGACACAAAGGAGGTTTCATAGAAATGTAAAATGAGAGGCTATTCTAGTTTTACAACAGCAATTACAACACAAACAATATTGTTGGATATTTTTGATACTATTATTGAAATATTATTGTGAGCTTTAATGAAGCAAAAATTTATTTGTAAAAGGGCAGGCCAAATGTTCAGTGGATTAAACGTCCTGCTTAGGCAGACATGGTGGCTGTGGTTCGATCCCTGGAATGCTGGCCCCTTCCCCAGGGCATGCTGAGACTGCAACTGAGACTAGGCATGGTGGCACAGGCCTATAATCCCAGTGCTAGGGATGCCGAAAACCGGAGGATCACTATGAGTCCGATGTATGTAGTGAGACCCTGTAGACGCTGTCCTAAAAAATATATTGGTAATTATAAGTGTGAAATTGAGGTTTAAATAGTTTTAGTAATTTACTGAAGCTTACAGCTAGCAAAAGCTGCAGCTAGTTCATATAGCTTATATAGAACTAGTAAGATATGTGTGTACCAGGTATAAGTTTGGGCTTTCAGCAGTAAGATACTATAAAACACTGTTTGTTCTTTTTATTTTTCTAATTTTGTTTTTTCTTTCTTTCTTTTTTTAATAAGACATTTTCAATAGTTAATACATTTTACATTGTTATCTTCTTATTGGTTATCATAGTACAAGAAACAGAACATCCTGTCCAAACACTATTAGTACAAATCTTTCTTCTCATAGAATTAAGAAAAAATAGCTGTATATTTATCCTAACTAAAGGCTCTAGTCAACAAATTCTATGGATAACCCCTATTATTATGGACTGCTGGACTGTGTTGGAGTGTTTTGCTGAATTCGAGCACCTATAGTATTTAAATGCTAATAGAATACCCATCTCTGACAGGACTAAACAAAAAAAAAGGGCATACAAAGGAAACTGTTTGTTATTAATGGTTCCTGAAGGATGAATCACATTATTATTATTTTTTTGCTAGCTCCCTGAAAGATGAATCTAAATGTCACCCACAGTGCTGAGAAACAAATAGGACACTACTGCCAGTGAAATGCTGACCATTTTAGTAAGCCAGAGATAGCTGTGTGCTCAGGAGGTTAATAAGAGTGAGTGACTAAACATCATCTACTTCCTTTCCCCAAACATGGAATGATATAAGGCACCAGCCTGGCCCTTTAAAATCATGGGCCAGGGGCCAGGAAGATAGCTCAGTAGAATAAGCACAAGGGCCTGAGTTCAATCTTTGGTTCCACAAAGAAACAAAACAAAACAGAACAAAAAACAAAAAACTACTCTATTTAAAAATAAAAAATAAAATCGTGGGACTATTTTTTAAGTAGGAAATACGTTTGATGGAAGTTTCAGTCAACAATATGAAGAAGGCGAAATGTAGAAATGTAATCACATAGACAATGAGGGAAAAATAGAAAAATTTTTATCATATATACATTCAATATTTGGTTTTTAATCAGTCTTTATACATAAGCAACATGTCACAGGATTAGAATGATCTGTAAACCAGGATGCGATTGCAAAAACCTTGGCATCTGTCCCTGGTGAAACTTGGCAAAGAGCACCTGATTCTGATTCTGTGAATATGATTGTGGACTGAGCCTAGTCCAACACACAGACTCTTCCCTCAGGCCCACTTCAGTCCGCTTATGCCTTGTGTACAGCTGTAACAGAATTCAGTGGGGAGCAGTGATTTTAGAGATTTCCAATTAAGGCCAGATGGTTCAACCTGAAGCATAAGGCAGTTCCTGAGAGCAGTGAAAGCATGAGGGTATCATGATTGTATTGCTGTGGTTTGTAGATGTCTGAGGGCCGGCAAGGAAATCCTGCCTGTGCCTGGAAAGAATCATCAGTCGCTACAACTGACTAACATCCTGATCTGAAATAATAGAGTCCTAAACAACGTAAGTCTCATTACTTCTGAGGTAAAATCTTAGAAGGTGAGAGAAATTCGCTTGGTTGCCAGAGAGACCCAGGGTTTCATCATGTGGCTCTGCCTTCTCTCCAGCGTTGTCTGCATCCTACTGGTCATGCCCATCCTTTTCCCAGCAAGCATGATGGGGAAGAGGAGTGTCCCCCTCTCCAGTGTGATTTTCAAACATTCCATTAGCCAGAACACAGTCACAGATCACATCCATCTGTAAGAAAAACCAGACATGCAGCTTTTATTCTGAGTGACCATGTGAGAAAGATAAAAATTCAATTATTCCAAAAGGAAAGACTGGGTAATGTGTCTATGGAAACCTGGCTACCCAGGCAGGGACACAGTCCCTCTTGTATCTCTCTCTTTTTACCCCTATAATTTTCAATAAAACCACGCTGTAGTCATTTGCTAAAAGTGCACATTAGTGTTCCTGCCATACAGACATTCTCAAACGTTTCATTTGACCATTTCATCAAAGCCAGTGTTGAGGGAAGCCCACATGGGCATGTTTAGCTGGGCTAATGTGGCCTTTCTCTGGAAGGTAATTGTCTGCACAATGGAAGGACATTGTTGCCAGATGAGAAAATGTTGCATTTCATGCATTGTAATTAGACTAGGTGATCATTGAGGACATCTTGGAGGTTAAATGGATAAAACCCTTTACTTAGGGAACTGATGAAAAACTATAATTGTAATTTTAGGAAACTGATGAAATGCTGTAATTTCTCTTTCCCAAATAGACAAAGAGAAAGCTTTTCATGAAAATGTTATAATATCAATTGTATCTGCTAGTGATTACAGTGGTTAGGGAAGTATTATTAAAGGAGGGAAATGCATAAAAATATTGATAAGTGGAACCTAATATTAGCTGTTTTAAAAAAAAGAGCCTGAAAGCCATGACAGTTAGAAAAGTGGAGAAAACTAAGCATTCGTTAAAATGCCCAAGGTTGGCAAAGTGCCAAAATATGTTTCAGAAACATCAACCCAGAAAGGCTACTGATGAAGTGATATGGAATCCCATATAATTTAAAATAGTTTTCTGTTCTCTTATTTCACATTTATACAGTAAGAATATCTATTCTGAACTGCAGATCACCCTGAACATTGGCAATTATACTTGGCAGCATTTTTAGAAAGCCTCCCATTTTATCATGACATCATCAGAAGTCAAGGTTACTTAAGTTCCTCTTAGTGTTATTCTTTATATCTCAAGATATTTAGAAAAAAAATACTTTTTATTGTCAGTGAAAGCACTTGAGGAAAAAAGATCCTTTGAATTTTCCAAATAGTTGGATGCAGATTAAATTTGAATAAATGTGGATTCACTTGAAACTTTATACCTTTGCCTACTAAGATGGCTTTCACTCCATGTACACTCATGTGTAATAAACACACGCATAGATGTACACATGTGCTGATGCCAGGCAAGAATACAATTCATCCAACTGTGCAAACACTGTTACATAAAAATCTTTGCTGGATATATTGAAATATTGTTTTTGAAGAATGTTTAATGTGCAGATTTTTGTCTGAATTATAGAATGTTGGTAAGTCTGCTGTGACATTCAAAGGAAACCAGCAGGGTTTTCTTTTCAAAAGTTTTCAATTTTAAAGTCTAAAGTGGAATGAAAGCCATATTTGTCTTCAGTTATGTGTATTTTAAATGCTTTAAAGTAAATAATATTTTCATGATGTTTTCAAATAACCAATAATTAAGATTTTGTCCTTTTTTCTTAAACAATGGCAGAGATACTCATTGTAATTCTATTTCTCTCTAACTCTGTGTGTAAAACATTTTTATTTTCCAAATTCTGTGGGTCTTTGTTGTTGGTACCTTCTTATTTAAATATTTTTGGTAAAATTTGGGCAGTGGCCAAGACTTTTGGTTAAAACATTGATCTATTTTTTTAAAATAAAAGTCTTTTAGTATTCACTGTGGATTATAAACTATTTTTGGAAGTGGGCAAAAGAAACAAGAGAAACTCCAAGTTTTTCACCAGCAACTTTAAAATATAAAGATATTATTTCCCTCAGGGAAATACTGAAACAAACTAATGGTAAAGTCATTTAAATTTCTTTCAATAAATAAAACTCACAAATATTTAAACAGTAAGAAATACCTTTTGAAATTTACTATGTCTATTTTACCTACATAGTATGAGAAACAAAATATAAAGAGCAAAGTAAAAGATATTGCAAGGGAGGAAGTAGATCTTTCTCAGATGGAAAAGGGACCGAGAGACTGAGGGAAGAGGAAGGGGTGGTGGAAGAAGGACTAAGAGTGGCCCGGACATGCACCCACTCTGGGGAGAGATGGAGCCACCTGTAGCTCTTGCACTGTGGACTAACACAAATAAAATGGGGAGAAAATGTAACAAGACTAAAATCATTTAAGATGTTGAGCTTCTTGTGGCAAGCACTGAGAAAGAACCAGCCTGGGGAAAGCATAATCTCATTCTTAAAAGCGAATTTGCTTCAGGCATGCAAAGAGAAACTTGCTCCCAGAAAGATGTGACTCTGCCTGTAACACTGTAGGAAGAGAGGCTTTTGCATACTAAATTCAGACCCCCCAATCAAGGACTTTCAGTGCTGTGTTAAGGAACGGCTCAGTCCCTTATTCTCTCTGGCTTTTTGAAATCACTGTGTATAAAACAAAGCCCAGAGGGAGCAAAATCTGTCCTGTGAGGTCATCGGAACCTTGCACAACATCTAGAGTATGTTCAGCTCCTCACTCCTGGAACCGTCCCCTGAACTCCTGTAACCCAAGCACTCCTTTATGAGTGTTCTCCTGACACTAAGCCCAGTCTCTCATGATGGGGCTGCCCACCCATGGTGAGGTGGTTTCAAGTCTTTTCATCATCAGTTTGGAAACCTGGTGGACCTGGTGCTTGCAAAGCTGCCCGGCTCTGGGCCAGCTCACTGATTGCTTGGGATCAACCCCAGTGCAGACTGCACCCAAATCCCCACCTACAGCAGTGACACAGCACTTCCGGCCAGTGGGATTGTCTACTTATATTTTGGGATCAATCTGACCTTTACAGACTGCAAAGTCAGTGGAGGCTTTTCTTCCTTGATGATCCTTCCTGTATGAAACAAGCCATCTGCTATCACATCCCAGTTATACAGTGAAGCTAGGCAGGCTGTGTAGTGTGTGTATGTAAAGTTCTTTTAGAAGTGATGTTTGCTTTTCGTTTCTTCTTTCCTATCCTTGCCCAAATATTCACAATTCTAATTTTGTTCTCTAAAAGCTTGCATTCATGTATTGTTTTATAATGATCAGTTTGCATATACATCTTGTAATCACTCATACTGTATGACAAAGAAAATCTATTTGACAGATTAAAGATTGTAGGTTGTCACCGCTTGCTTGGGAGGATCCTTGGCTGTCTTGTGTACCTTAATTTGTAACTGGTTTTTATGTGCTCTTTTTTACCTGCTTGCTAAACAAGTAAATAAAAGGAAACTTTCTCAGAGGCTCATGATGTGTGAGGGATCATGGGGTCCATCATCACTGATAAACTGTTACTAAATTTCTGCTTAAACATATTCGATGGTGAGAAATTCTCTCCTCTCTTAAGCACTTTTGGTTCTGATTCAGTTTTGTTCTGGCCTGATTGTTGTCACCCTTGCAGCTCCTTAGTGCCTTCTTTTCTAATTATGCTGCTGACACTACTTTTGCTGGGCTTTTAGGGACAGACAGCTGGCCTAGGGCAGTGGAGGTGAACCTGTGGCACACCTGACACAGCCAGATGTTTTTTAATCATTGAAAGCTCTATGAGGTTTATGATTATTGGTCTGGATAGGTCTCTCCTTGCATCTGTCATCCTGTTGGTGGTAACCAGTTTCCAAAATAACCCTTGCAAAAACAAACCTGGTTCTCCTTTAGGCTCACAAGTGGAACGTAGCAGGGGAGGGCTACTTTCTTTCCTTTGTAATTTCATATTCTGGTAAGCTTGGTGCCTCCGCTGGTACTCTGACTCTCACACATCAAGAGACCATGTGAGTGAAAACCGAACACAAAGTAAATCAAAGCTCAGACATGGAGATGCAGAATCACAAGAATTTAAATCTCTAAATCCGCCATGATTGAACCAGTACCACTGTTGGGTTTCTCAGGTACACAGACTAGTATGTTTCTCCTTTCCATTTTCTCCTTATCTTTCTGTTTTGCTGGTGCTAGGGACCAAGCCCTTGTTCATAGTAGGCAAACACTCTACCACTAAGGGACATTCTCAGTCCCCTGTCTTTCTCTTTCTCTTTTTTTTTTTTATTTTTTCAAAGAATACCTAATAGTGATGGAAAAAAACAGCAGTAGAAAGATGCAACATTCATGAAGCAAAGTAAAAGGAATACACAATAGTTGCTGCATTGCATGATGTTATCTTCAAATTAGTTCTTCAGGTTATCAGATATAAATTTGCAAGTTCAATGTAAAAAAAAAACCAAAATGAAACAATAGCGAAAAAGTTGCAAGACATTCAAAAGAATAAAAACAAAAAAAAAAAATTAAGCATGAATTGCTCCTTTCAAAGACCAACAGAAATGAACACTATAATTATCCAAGCTATTCTGCATATACACCTAAATATATGTTTTCCTTCTTTCATTTATTCTTTTTCTTACTCAGTTTTTCCTTGCCATTGAACAAATTCTTTCCCATTCACACTATCTATTGTACCTTTCAGATTTTATTTACTCTTTCAAGTTCTCACACTAGTGAGACAATATGACGTTTCCATATGTGGATCTGATTTATTTCATTTACCAATATAGCTTCTAGTTGCATCCATTTATTTACAAAAGCCTCAAATTTATCTTTTCTTTAGGGCAGAATAATACTCCATTGTGTAAAAGTACTTTCCTCTCTCTTTCTCTACAATAGTATTAAAGAAGAAAAATTACTTTGGATTTCTCTGTCTTTCTTTTTTTCTA
This sequence comes from Ctenomys sociabilis, assembly GCA_004027165.1. Classification (NCBI taxonomy): domain Eukaryota; kingdom Metazoa; phylum Chordata; class Mammalia; order Rodentia; family Ctenomyidae; genus Ctenomys; species Ctenomys sociabilis. Next base: position 51,015 of record PVKA01004089.1, on the reverse strand, counting down.
TTTTTCTTCTCTTTTTATTATCTTTCAACTTGTAAGCAAAAGAAATCTGAATTTTATGACCTCTTGTTCAAAATGATACAGTTTTGACTTTTAAAACAGCTTTCCTTGTAGGGATCTTATCTCCAGTTTTGGGGCATGGGTAGGATTAGTGGGGCACCTGCAGTCCCGGCCCAGTTGCTGAGATGGGTAGGATCTTCTTTTTTATGGTGGTATTTCTAACATTTTTGAGTGATGGTTGATCTGAATTATTGACTTAAACAGCCATGAGCATTGAAACCTCTCCCTCTAAGCTGCAGGCGTCGTTTGGCCCTCAGAGGAAGAGCTGAGCACCACACTTGCACTGAGATACTCAGCCTCTCCCAACAGTTCTGTCAAGTCACTTCTCCAGGATATAAGCCAAATTCCTTCAACTCCTCTTCGTGGGATGCATTGCCTGAGACCGTCTTCACACTGCAACACATCCCTGTGTGCCCTGAACTATCAGAAAAAGAGGGTCACACATCCATCAGTGCAAGATAATAGGATGGTGACTTCTTTCATGAATTACACTCTTCCACATTTCCTTGGGTCTTCACTGATCTGCTTTCTTTTATTAAATAGCGTAACACACAATTTGTTATAGAAGAATCATCAGTTGAAACTAGAGAGCCTGATATTGAAAACAAAGTAAGCTTCCTTAAATCTTAAATAACATTTTTCATTTTAAACTGATTTTCAAACATATGCCAAATTAATTTCCATTTACTATGACATTTTCTGCCATCCGTTCTATTTATCAGTGGGCTCTTTTGAGAATAAGAAAAAGAATAAATGAAAGAAGGAAAACATATATTTAGGTGTATATGCAGAATAGTTTGGATAATTATAGTGCTCATTTCTGTTGGTCATTTCTGTTGGTCTAAAAATGTATAATCTATTTTGTCTTTATATACTTTTTAAGCTATGCTTAAAGATTTTATTTTGAAGGCTGGCCAGATAGCTCAGCATAATGAAGTGCCTGCTTGGGCAGATGCAGAGCTCAGTAGTTTGATTGTGGACCTGCAGTGCCGGCCCAGTTGCTGAGATGGAGATTAAGACTGGACATGATGACATGCGCCTATAATCCCAGCATTTGGGAAGCTGAAAACAGGAGAAACACTACAAGTCCTATCTGTGTAGTGAGACCCTGTAGTCCCTGTAGACTTTACACTAAATACAAAAATCAATCAATAAATATAAATAAGGATTTTATTTTGGAAATCACATTCAGGAAATTCAAAACATTTTATAGTAGAATGCTATTTATAATTCTGAAATAATGTTTAATAGCTTTCCTACATAGAAAACTTTTTATGAGGGCCAGCCAAATAACTTGGTTAAAGCACCTGCAAGCAGGCGCAGGGGCTGGCGTTCAATCCCTGGGCTTGCCATGCCAGTTCCCCCGCCACACCCCAGGGCATGCTGAGTTGGCAACTGAGACTGGGCATAGCGGCACACTCCTGTAATCCCAGCTCTTGGGAGGCTGTAAACAGGAGGATCACTATAGGTCCCATCTAGTAGTGTGAGGCCCTGAATGCTACTTCCCTGAAATAAATAAATATCTGTGAATTATTTTGTTCCTTATTTTTTTATTTTTATTTTTTTTTTTACAGAACTGGGGATTGAACTCAGGCCTTTGTACTTGCCAGGCAAGCTCTTATTCTACTGAGCTATCTCCCAGGCCCTCTGTACCTTAATTCTTATGCAACTTAGAATTGCAGTGATTATTAAAGAAAGTGACTTTCATTCTATCTGAAACCCTAAAAGAAAGAAAAGCACATAACAAAATTTCCTTTATGTCTTTTCAAACATTCTGTGCAGTGCTTATTTTATATTTTCCCCATAGTAAATGTAAGAGAATGCTCATTGGAAAATTATAAAAAGCTTCAGGGCATCATTTCCCCAGGAAACACAGAAGCGACACCAGTGCCCCAGAGGCTACAGTGCTTCTTTTCTGTTCCTTGCTCTCTCTTTGCAAATAATAATTTTAATGAATCTAAAACATATCCCAGATAACCTGGGGCTGCACATGCTGTCCTGTTTATCTCATTTTCATACATAAATAGATGCTTGGCTGGTGTTATTAAGCCACATCTTAGTCACAGGCTTAGAGTTGAATTCTTAAATGAAGGAAAGGACACAAGATAAAGTGCAAGGCATTCTGGGCTGGGCCTATCTAGACAAGAAGGGCATGTTGATAGCAGGGTCAGAAACAGTACACTAACTTCAAAAGCACCTTTTCTCTTAAATATGCCTCTTCACCAAAAGATTAATTTTTGGTTTAAATTATATTAATATAAAGTAATAGGTTCTTAGCTTTTTCTGAAGAATATATTTGTTGAAGGAAAGAAAGCTCCTGTCTGAGAGAGGGACAGCAGGGGGGCCCTGAGTAGGTGGTCCTAGAGATTGATATACTTGTATTCAAGTTTTTTTTCAGAAGCAGGGATTGAACTCAGGTTCTTGTGCTTGCCAGGCAAGCGCTTATTTTACTGAGCTATCTCCCTGGCTGGTTTTTAGCTTTTGAGATATGATTTTGGGAAAACTTCTAAGCAGACATTTATTAATTAAAAGTAACATTTTGAAAAATTAGAAGTCATAAACAAGTTACTGAAATGAGATTGACAGAGATGCCAGCAGACACTGAGCTATGTAGCATGTTATTTCCATCATTAGTTTGTAGTAAAAGAAAGTTTTATTCTTGTGCTTCTAATACTTTTGCATTAGCCCTTGGAATGCTGATTAACACTATTTAGTTTCGCATGACAGTGCGCCAGGAGTTTCTTCGTTTAAACTGGTGCTTATATAGCCATGCCTTATAGGAAATGCAGTAATATTAGTCTGTTCCTCTGAAACACACCAGAGCTCCACCTCACGAATATGGCTTAGTGTTGTGAATTTCAGAGGTGGACTTGGTTTAGAACCCAAGCTTTATTACTTTGTGAGGTTTGGCAAGTTACCAAGTAACTTGAATTTCAATGAACTCATCTATAAAATGAGATTAATTAATTTCCAGGGTTGAATATTAAATGAATAATTATGAAAATAACTGAACAGTGAACTGGTAGGTACCCAATAAAAAAACAGTATCATTAGAGTATATATTCTTACTCTGTAGAAAATGATTAGCTTGCAGCAAGGTTTTAGCATGTTATTCTCCTTAGCTATTTATAACTGAATACACTCTATAACTGTAATTACAAACCATATGAGTACTTATCATCTATAATTGAATGGTTTTGTTTTTAATAGAAAATCATCAATTCTAAAGTTACATCTTATTTACTGGATATATATTTAGGAATGGGTTCACCAAAGTTCAATATGTGAAGTTTTTAAAAGAACAATATCATGTATGAATTTACTGAATCTAGAATATGAACTAGTCAATTATTAGTATCACTACTTAACTAAATCTAGGCTTTGTAAAGTGATAAATCATATTTAAAAAATTCCCTTAGTAATTTTATTTACAAAAAGGAATTTATTATCTAGAAATATATCTGGAAAAGAAAATCATCTAGTCTTATTTTGCATTGATATGATTAACAATAACTTTTCATATGACAGTATGATATCCACAAGTGAAAATCTGTCCCATAAAAATTTGTGATCGAGGGCTGGGGAGACAGCTCAGCAACTTAAGTGCCTGCCTGGTGAGTTTGATCCCTGGTAACCTCATGCTATGTTGGTCCCAGGCCTTGAGCCAGCCACTGAAATCAGACATTGTGACACGCACTTACAATCCCAGCACTGAGGAGGCTGAGATAGGAGGATCATTGAGTCTGAGCTGTGTAGGGAGACCCTGTACCAAACAAAGATTAAAGAAAAAAAAAAGAAAGAAAGAAGGATAGGAAAAAAGAAAGAAAAGAAGAAATAATTAAGATGACAATTTGTGATTGAAAACATTATCTAAAATGATGATGTATTTCATGGATCTTTGAAGTCCATATCAAAACAAAATCATGTATTCTTATGCTATATAAGTTACTTCAGTACTTAAACACTTGTGAAAACTGAGATATTATTTAACTCAATTTGGTCCCACGAGTGTGAACACTGTGTTCTATCAAATTTACAGTCTAAACCTTCTAGATGATTCTGTACTCCCCTTCTATATATTGTCTCCATAAATATCATACTATTACCACAGCTCTCAGTACTGGCATTGAATAGTTTAGCTTTTTTTGGCTATTTGGATAGTTTATGGAAACTTCAAATGTTCCCAAGGGGATCAGAAAATAAGGCCTAAGTAACCTATTAAAGGGAAAATACATCTATAATCATTGTTAAGAAAAATTACCACTTCACTGCAATACACATTCAAGCTTTTCACTCTGAGTGTTGGAGATCGCGTGCTGACCTGCTGCTGGGAAAGCTAACGCAGCTAGGATCCTGCACTTTATTTCCCGGACACCCACTGTGGGCGGTGGGAGCAGACAGAGTCTGTGCTGCTCTGGGTGTCTGTGCCATGTCTGAGTGAATACAGGTAGACGTGCCAGTCGCTGAGGCACTTTGTGGAGCCGGGCCCCTGATTTCCACCTGTTAACCTAATTCTGTATATCTTTGTGTTTTGTTTTCATAATCCTTGGGTCAAGTACAAACCTTGTGGGTTGAACCCTTATTTTCTTATTGATGGGAAGGGAGATGTGGATTTCTCCTCTTTCCAGAACTGAATTAGTATATTTCCATGTGTCATTTCACATCTGCTCAGGTAAAACTCTGCACTCAAAGTGATAGACTTAAGTGAAGAGCCACAAGGAGAGACACAAGCTAACATCCAGCACAGATCACAAACTTCTCGAATTTATTTTGGTTACTCTATATTCTCTTCTACCCTATCACTTCTGCTCTCCTTCTATAACTTCTCTTGGGTTACTGTCTGTCTCTTTTTTATTTTTATCATCTGTGTTTTTCCCTCAAAACTTCAAATCCTGCCCTATTTCTTATGAGGAGTAATTTTGTGAACCTTTTATTAAGTGGATAACCCTAATTATCACAATTTATTTGCTATTTTGACATAAGCATCTTTCTTCTAAAAATATATACAATTTCCTCTGAAAATAATTGTATTTTTCTGCCTTTTTACAGCTTCTTTTTCTATTAAATTACAGAAATAGAGATGTATTTTTCCAAGGTCATCATTATTATTCTGGATCTAAGTTCTTAGAAATTAAAGAAATTTAGCTGTATGGAGTCACATACTATAATAAAACACTGAAAAGTTGCTTAGTATTTTGTAAGCTTTTTTTGTAAGCTCTTATCTGAAACTGTTTTCTACTATAAAGCTTAAAAACAAGCACTGCTTTAGATTCTGCAGAAGATAGTTTCCGGCATTCTATGATGTTGACCATAATTACTCTATTGAGAAGTGAGAAAGAAAATAATGAACTGACAAAGATTCTTACTCCAGACAGATTGCTTCAAGAGGAACTGGCCTAATCCTGGGTGTACGATGTGTTAATATCCAGACAGCCTCAGAGGTCACCCAGCTTAAGGAAGGAAGAGGCTTTGAAGTAGACAGCTTCTCATGTTCTCAACATATTCCCTTGTGGAATTTTAGTTTTTTATTACACTTTTCCAAGGTTTCTTCCAGATGTTACATTCTGGCCTCTTTCTTCAGGGAAATATGGCTTGAAGCATGACAGTTTATACAATGTGTATACAGACAGCAGATCAAACTACAGACATGTCAAGTCAGTGTTACTAAATGTCTCAGTATCTCATTGCAGGATGTTGGTTTCATTCATACAGTTGCTTCTGTCTAGTTTCCACAAATATTATCCTTAAAATTTTGCATAACTTTAGTCTAATAATCATTTGCACTGGTACTGAAAGACTACTGAAATATTTGATATTTTGGGCGTATAAATCATGGATTAATAGGTGAAAGAATTAATAGAACAAATATCTGTGCCATTATCTTTATAATTGATTATGTAGATAATGGGGTGCCCAAGAATCCTTCAAAAATGAAATAAGTAACAGGTTTATTTATTGTTCAGTTGATAGAGGAGTGTGTTAATAACATAGTGGGCATAGATTCAGAATTCAGGTTCCTCTTCATTTTCTATACAAGACAGAAATGGCTGTCAGTTTTAAACACTTTCAAGAAGGAGACCCAAACATAGGAATGGAGAATTTGAAGGAAAATAAACAGACATCTTTGAGTAAGGAGAATGTAATGCTGGCATATATTGCAGTATTACTGAAAATAGGAAATAGAAGGAAATGAAGAAATATTAATTTCCTCTCCCATTTGAACTGGATAATTACATACTGAATTCCTGTTCCCATCCAGGCAACATTTTATCAGCTTATATTTTTAAGTTATGTCAGAGAAGCCTATCACAAAAGCTGAAAACAAAATAAAAAGGAACAAAAGTACTGACTTTACAGAATTAAGAGTTGTGAGGGGCCAGGGAGATAGCTCAGGATAAGCGTGTCCCTGGCAAGCGCAAAGTCCTGAGTTCAATCCCTAGTACTGGAAAGAATATTGTGTTGAAATGGTGGTGGGGCAAGGAGGAAAAGAGAGAAGGCCGCCATTCTTGGCGGTTGACTACACACTGTAGTAGCTCACTATGCCATTTAGAAACAACATTAAAACAACAGTTGATGCCCGTGTTTCCCTCTTTAGGATACAATTAGCAAGATCCTGGGGAAACCTGGGAAGATAATAAGGGATTCCGCTCACTATTTATTCTACCATTACAGACAGAGCCTACTGACTTTTACATAGTAAAATAATAAGTAACTTGAGGATGTAGATTTGACTATTTGAAATATATTAAGCTTTCAGGTTTTCATTGCCTGGGATGATGGATGAATCTTTACACGTACATTGGCCCTTAAAGATTTCTTTTTGTCTCTGAATCACTTAAGAACTGGTAGAAGCACTTGATAGAGTGGAGCTTTTACTCTGGCAAAACAAACCAGATATCTAAAACACATAAACACAATGTGAATGCATTTTTTTTTCCTCTGAAATGATTAAGCACCCACAATTAGTTAATAAGTAGCTGATGAAAGAGAGAGGGGAAGATAATGACAGTGCTATTGGTAAAGCTCCCTTAGCCAAGCTAAAATAGGCCTAAAGGAGAAAAAGCTGAAAGGAGGTATGTGCAGAAAAACAAAACTGCACCAAAGCAGAAAACCGCTCGCAAAGAGAAAAGAAGTCTCACATCTGAACACTTTTTCATCAGATGAGATCAGGGTGACCATATTTTTTTGTCACAGTAGAGTACAATTTATGTATATGAAAGATATAGAACTATTTTTTGGCTTCTAGTCCCTCACCATTGATTTATTTGCCAATATAATTAATCAGTTAAATTAAGAAATGTTATTGAGCATCTCTTTATCCCAGGCATTCTGATAGGCAATGAAATCAGTAGGAAAGATCAACAAAGAAATATGAGAGCTGTATAAAATATACATTTCACTGCAAAATCTTTCTATCTTTAATAAAACTTCTCCGAAATATATTAAAATAGTAGTTTTTTTTAAAAAAAAAATGTATTTGAGACTGGGTCTCACTACCCAGTTCAGCTAAGCACCTGTTGCTGGGGATTGAACCCTGGTCCCTGTGCTTGCCTAAGCAGGCCCTTAGTCAGCTGAGCAGCTTTGCTAGTCTGTTAAAAGTTGCTATAATCTAATTTAAATGAGAATGACAAAACTAAACAAAACAGGGGTATACAAATGAATGACCATTTTGCATCTGTATCTTCAAAATAATTAGGATAGATGCACAGCTGCATCCTCTTGGATCACTGAATAGAGAGATTTGTTCTAGTAGTGTTTGTAGACAGGATATTATGTCTGCATTTTGTACAATGAATAACCACTAAGACAACAATATACAATGTATTAATTATTGAAACTGTGCTAGTAATTGGTTTTGAAAATGTCTCATTGTTATTCGTTTCTCAATAAAATTATTTAAAAAAAATAAATATTTTGACTTCATCATGTAAAATAGTATCACATTTATCATTTCTTAAAATGATATCCAAATTAACATTCTAAAGTTATTCTGGTTGAAAATACTTAATGCATGAAAATCATATGAAACTAAAACTACCAATGTGTTGTTCAAAAAAAATTATATATTTATTTATTCATTCTTCCCATAATCCCCCTCCAATTTTAATACAATTTGCTTTTTTTTAAGACTGAAGGAAATGTTTTGAGTGAAGCAGTAATGTTTAGGACCTTTGACATTTTGTACTTAAGGCATAATCATCTGGTTTTTTTCCCAGGGAAAAGTGCATTCTTGAGGCCCTGGCATATTGCTAAGACCTTCTTACAGGTCTAGCAGCACCCTGCCTTCTGAGTCAGGCCTCCTTCTTTGGTCTACAGGGCTTGTTACCCTGGACCACCCTGAGCAGGCCAAAGTCTTCCTCCCTAAATAGTTGCTATATTTGTGCTCTGTTTCTATCCTGGAATTCCCCCTTCTTTTATAATCAAGTCTTTCTAAATATCTTTCAACAATAATGAAAGTTAGAAGAGAATATTGGCTCTAAGTAATTATCTCTTTTTTTTACAATTAAAAGCACTAATCCATTGTTTTCTGTTTTTCTTAAAAAATGTTCATACTGGATTAGGCCATAGCTTATATTTTTCTTCAGCGATTTTATGTTTTGCCTTGTAGTTAAGACATTGTTTATGATACTTAAATCATGAAGATAAAAATGATCAAAATAGGTTGAGTGCTGCTTATGCCAGGAATGAGTTATAAATTAAAGGCCATTTCATATGCGGCTAAGATCATGGATATCAGAACATACTGCTTTGGTTTAAATCACAACTGACCCTGGACACAGTTTGCTCATCTGCTCATGAGAATAATATTGTGCATTTCACAGATTGCCGTGAAAACCAGAATTAGTCATTGAAAAAGTGAAGTACTGGGACTGTGGCTTAACATAGAACAAGTTCTATATGTTAATAAAATTATTATTTTCATTCTTGAGCATCAGATTACAGTCTAAGATAGAAAAGAACATTCCTAAATGGAGTATGATTGAAGTATAAATATTTACAGAATTGGCTGATGTTTGTAATTGACTTATGTGATGCTTGTTCTAGAGACTTATGTGTACCTGTGCTTGCTTTGAAAAAGTTTAATAAGACACCAAATTTAAAATCATTTTAATTAGTAATGTTATTTTGTAAAGATAAATTGCATATTGCAAAGTCTTTGTGCAGTACAAAGAAAATAGTTGGCAATTTGACTTTGCTTTTCTGTGGGCTGCCTCTTCATATATTCTGTCAAGTTTCAGCCTGGGTTAGCTGCCTCGTTGCTTTACAGAATTTGCTGCATATTTGGTGTGTTAGGGCAGGACTTCCATTTCTCTGGATTCTTTTTGCCATGCAGTGAAATGTACCTACAGTTGACTGCACTGGTCTCGAGGTCGCCCATTATTTCTTCATCAAACAGCAGTTTGAGTTGTTGAGATCAGAGAAAACTTTTTTATAATTAGGTTTATTGGTGCAACTTAGGTATGTATGATGATCATAATCATCAGAGAATTTGTACCTATATCTGACGTATACTTGTTCTATTTTTCCCCTTCATCCATCTCTCTTCAGCCTCTTTCCCTCCTTATTTACCAAGCTTTGTTTTCCATTTCATCATTTTTTCTCATGTTTTTTTTTTTGCCATCCGTCTTCCCCCAAATTCCCCTTTCCCTTTGAACAATTACTTCCTATTTCAAGATATCTGTTACACATTTCAGTTCTTACATTCTCTATTTCTCACACCAGAGGGACATTTGTTTTATTTACACAAATGTGTCTACTTTATTTCATTTAAGAGTATGTGTCAAGCTTCATCTATTCAGCTATAAATGTGTTAAGTTTATCCCTCTTTGTGACTGATTAGTACTCCATTGTATGAAAAAATGCATCCTTCTTTTAATCCACTCATAGGTTGATGGGCATTTGTATTGTTTCCAAGACTTAGTTATTACAAATTATATTGCTCATGGTGTCAGATTTTTTTTTCAATTCTTTATATGTTTTGGATATTAGACCTTTTTTTGAAGAAGAAATGCCTAAGTGGGTTATGTTTGTATTCTGTTATTGATTTATTCTGCAGTGCAAAAACTTTTTAAAAAGATGAGATTCCAGTTGCTGATGCTTTGTAGTATTTCCCATGCAGTAAAGGTTTTGTTCATGAAGTCTTTGCCTATACTTGTATCTTTAATAAAGTGTGGAGATTTCTAAAAAATATGAACAAACAAATAAACAAGTATGTTTAGAGCTTCTATTATCACCCAGCTATTCCCCTCCTGGGTATATTTCCAAATGAACTGAAAACATGATATATGCGATATATGCACACCCATGTTTGTAGCAGGTCAGTTTGTCATAGTTAATTCTTGGAACAACTCAAATGCCCAATAATTGGGGATTGAATAAAAAGCGTTTGGTTTGTGTGTACAAGGGAGTATCACTTAGCTATAAAAAAGATAAACGCGAAGTTTTGTAGGTCGATGGATGCAAGTAGAGACCTTACTCATAAGTGAAATAAGTTAGACCCACACATATAAACATTATATTATCTCTCTAGTGAAAGTAACCAAAAAAAGCAAATAAAATCTGAAATGTATAGTAGATATTGTGAAAAGTGAAAAAAACTGTTTATAGGGAAGGAACAACTGGGATGGGGGAAAGAAGAAAGGGAAACAAATATATGTGTATATACACAACATAGCTTGGAAAATTGAACTACCGATTTATGCTGGTCTATTAAAATGAGCAGTTGGGCTGGCAAGATAGCTCAGCGGTCTAGAGCACCTCTCAGGGACCGCGGTTCGAGCCCCAGCACCACATGCCATGCCAGCCCCTCCCCCCAGGGCGGGCTGAGCTCACCCCCACCCCCGCAAAAAAAGAATCCGTGATGTGTAGCGAGACACTGTAATAAATAAAGGAATTTAAAAATAAAATAAAATAAAATGAGCAGTTAACACTGACACATTTTGTCTGTTTTTTAATGTTTTATAACTTTTAATCAATTTTGCATGCCTATATCTGGTAACCTGAACAACTAATTTTAAGACAACAATACCCAATATAAGAACAACTGTTAAATTCCTATTTTTTTTTTTTTTTTGGTGAAATTCTGTACCATTCTTTCTTTCTTTTTTAATGCTTTTATTCTTGCTTTTAAAGTGTTCTAAGGTTGGAGAAATAGCTCAGTGAACTAAGCATCTGCGTAGTCAAGCTCAGGGCCTGAGGTTCGATTCCCTGCACCACATGCTGCGATGGCTCTGCCCTTGGTCCTTGGGTGGTCTGAGCTGACCACCGAGACCACGGGTGTGGCGCGCACCCCTGATCCCAGTGCTGGGGCGGTTGAAAAACAGAAGGATCACTATGAGCCTGAGCCTCGTAATGAAACGCTATAACAAATACACTCAAAAAAATTCTACCTATCTCTCTTTCACAAGACTTAGAGTTTCTCTAGTAACGTTTAGATCTATGTCGCATTTTAATTTTAGTTTAGTGTGTGGCAATATACATAGGTCTAATTTTATTCTTTAGCATGTGGGAAGTCAGTTTTTCTAGTACCATTTAATAAAGAAGCTATCTTTTTCGGTGAATGTATTTAACCTCTTTGTCATAAATAAGAGTGTGTTTGAAACTGTGCCTCTTCTAACCTTTTCCATTGATCCTCTGATCTTTTATTTATGCATTTATTTTATTTATTTTTTTCAGACTAGTACCATACTGTTTTTATCATAATAGTATAATTTCAAGTAAGAGATTGGGATACCTCCTGTTTTACCATTGTTGTCTAGAATTCATTTTGATATTTTAGGTCTCTTCTGGTTCCAAATGAATTTTAAGGTTGTTTTCTCTGGTTTCCTGAGATATGTTAATATTATTTTTTTGTGTGTGTTATGCTTATTTATTTTTTTATTTCCTGCTAGTGGTATTTTGATTGGGATTGCATTGTATCTGTATAACAAATTTGGAACTATAGTCAATTTTTACTATGTTGATTCTTCCTACACATGAGCAAGGGATATCTTTCTATTTTCTGATATACTCTTTGACCTCCTTTCTCAAAATATTGTAGTTATCAGTGTAAAAATATTTTACTTCTTTTGTAAGATTGAATCCTAAGTACTTCCTGGTTTTGATGTTACTGTGAAAGGTGTGGTTTCCCTAAGTACTCTCTCAGTGAGTTTGTTATTTGTGTACAGGAATGCTACTGATTTTCGAGTGTTGACATTGTATTCAGCTATGCAACTGAATTTCGTTATTAAGTCTTAAAGGTTTTTAGTGGAATTTTTGGAATAAAGTATCATGCCATTGGACATAAAGGTAATTTAAGTTCTTCCTGGCCTGTCTTTGTTCAATTTCCTTCTCTTATTTAATTGCTTTCGCTAATGTTTGTAGAACTATATTGAATAAGAATGGTGATAGTTGACATCCTTGTCTTGTTCTTGATTTAGGGTTAAAAATTCTAGCTTTTGTCCATTTGTTATAATGGTGGTTGTTGGTTTGTCAGAGATTTTTTTTTTTTTTTTTTTTTTTTTTTTTTTTTTTTTTTTTTTTTTTTTTTTTGGCAGAACCGGGGATTGATCTCAGGCCCTTGTGCTTGCCCAGGAAGTGCTTATTTTGCTAAGCCATCTCCCTGCCCCTGTCATAGATGGCTTTTATCAGGTTGAGGTAAAGACCATCTGATTTAGTGTTGGACCCTGTCAAATGCTTTCTTCATATTTGTTGAGATGATCATGTGTTTTGGTCATTGGTTCTGTTAAAACAATGTATTATATTTATTGATTTGTGTATGTTGAACCTGCATCCCAGGATGAAGTCTCCTTCATCATGGTGTCTACTCTTCTTGATAATTTGCTGCATTCTGTTTGTCCTATCTTGTAGAGCATTTTTTCATCTATGTTAACTAGAAGAATTGGCCTTTAGTTTTCTTTTTTTGGCTGGGTCCTTCTCTGTTTTCTTCATTGGGTTAATACTTGCTTCTGGGAATAATGTTGAGAGTTTTGTTTTTTAATTTCAACAAAGTGTTGGACAAGAGTTTGTCAGATAGCTCAACAGATTAAAGAACCTCCTTAGGCAGATGCAGGACTGGGGGTCGCTGACACAGCAAATGAGACTGGGCATGGTGGTGCATGCCTGTAATCCCAGCACATGGGAGGCTGAAAGCAGGAGGATCATTATGAGTCTGATCTATGTGAGACCCTGTAGACCCTGTACTAAATACATAAAATTGAAATAAATATGTGTTGAATAAGTATTGTCATTATATTTTCTCTAAATTTCTTATAGAAAATAGCTGTGAATCAAGCAGGACTTGTACTTTTCTTTGTTGGTAAGTTTTTAATTTCATTTTCAGTTTCATTGACTTACTTTGGGTCATTTAAAATTTTGTATATATTTCACTAAACTTTGGTAATTCCTATGTATCTATTAATCTAGCCCCTTCTATATTTTCTATTTATTAGATTAGTTTCTCAAGGCACATATTGATGATCTGGATTTCCAGAAGATCTATTAGCCTTTTTATTGCTAATTGAATGAATGTGAATCTTTTCTTTCCTTTATTTTGACATGTTTGATTTAAAATTTGGCACTTTATTTAACTTCAAAGAAGCAACTCATTTATTCATTTATTTTTGTTTTGTATTCATTTCAATTTCATAAATTTTATTTATTTTTTAATTTTTTATTTTATTGCAGTACAAATATCAATGAGACAGTTTTAAGACACCTTAACAGGACAGATTCGATAAATTAATACATTGCAAACTATTATCATAATATTTTGGTATCACACAAGGTGCATACATGATATACGTACAGACATTATTATAGCAGATATCTCTTATCAGTAAATTAAAAGTGTATAGCTGTTTATGTATCTTATTTTTTATACCTGAACTATATCAAAGATTCAATAATTAATACTTTCTACCTTGTCATTTTCCTAGTGGTTGTCCATAGTACGAGAAGCTGACATAATATCCTGCCCAACCACCATTATTGCAAATCTTGTCTCCCATAGAATTATGTAGAAGCATGGTGTCATCTATCCCAACTGTACTGTCAATACACACACATCATGATTTTTCCATTCTATATCCCTTCTTTTGTCTACACCTGTCAAAGATGGGCACTCCATTGTCATTCAACTAATTTAGGTGCTAACTCGATGACACAATCCAACACAGTCCAGCATTCCACAACAATAGTGAGTTATCTGAAGAAGTTTTTGACCATAGCCATTTACAGCTCAACTTATTATTATGGCCCTGTGTTGTATACCTCATTTTTGTACTTTTCTGCTGGATGGTTAAGACCTAGGTAGACCAAGATCTATATAGCAAAATATGTAGTTTTTGTTTCTGATGAGGTCAGTGAAGTCCCCTCAGTTTATCTTGTAATCTTGTACCTTATTCTGTAGATCCTTTGCCTGTGTCATCCATGTGGATGAGTCACAGCCAATGCTTGACCAGTTTGCTTTCTGTGAGACCCTGAGAGAAAGTTTTCTCTCCATGTGACTCTCCCAAGGCACACTATAGAACTTCGATCTCTTTCCTCTGTGGCTCCATAATCTCCTTGTTCAGAAAATTTGGGACTCAACTGAGTTTCATGGTGTTGCAGTACAGGTTCTCTTATGTCCTGAGTCTTCGCTGACCTTGAAAGGCTAGGGCCAAAATGTTGGCTGGTCCTGTGGCTCTTCTATTTCTCCAATTTTGATCTGTGAACTTAGGTTGTTAACCATAAAGAAGAAAAGCTGATTAGTACCCTGTAGCATATGCTGTTCAGTTTGCCCTAAGTATCTGACTCAATTGTCTTTAATTGTTGTTGTTGTACAATTCTACTTGTATTTCTTCTTTTAACTTCTTAAAATAGGGAGACTGTATGATATTTGCACATGTGTGTCTGGTTTATTTCACTTATGAATATATGTCCAAGTGGCATCCACTTCAATATAAATGCTTCAAGCTTATCATTCTTAATAGCTGAGTAATACTCCATTATGTAGAAATAGCACATCTTTTTCAACCATTTCTCATGTGATGGGCATCTTGTTGTTTCCAAGATTTTGCTATCACACATTGTGCTGCTATAAATATAGGTACACATATATCACTATGATATAATGTTTTCAGCTCCTCTGGGAAAATTCCCAGTAGGGCGATAGTCAGCTTGAATGGGATTTCCAGTAATACTCTTTTGAGGAGTCTCCACACTTACCTCCACAATGGTTGTACCAGTCTACATTCCCACCAGCAGTGGAGAAGTGTTCCCCACAACCTCTCCAACATTCGTTGTTGGTTGATTTTCTTATGATAGGCATTCTTTCTGGAATGAAATGGTATCTCAGTGTTGTTCTTATTTGCATTTCATGGATGGCTAGCCATGTGGAGCATTTTTTCATATATATATTTGCTTCTTTAATTTCGTCGTCTGAGAAGTGTATATTCATCTCAGATGCCCATTTCTGAATTGGGTTTTTAAATTTGCGGGCCTTTTTATATCTTAACAACAGCCATTCAAAAAGAGGGAGAAATAAAGGGAGTAAGAATAGGTAAAGAAGAAGTTAAATTATCAGTATTTGCACATGACATGATACTTACTTGGAAGACCCTAAAATTCAACCAAGAAATTACTAGAACTGATACGGAAATTCAGTAGCATAGCAGGATACAAAATCAATACTCAAAAGTCAATAGCATTCCTCTATACAGATAACAAGCACACTGAAAGGGAAACAATAGAAACAACTCCTTTTATAATAGCTCTGCAGAAAATGAAATACCTTGGAATTCACTTAACCAAGGAAGTCAAAGATCTTTTTACAGAAAAGATCTTTTTACAACACTCTAAGAAAAGAAATTATAGAGGATTTCAGAAAATGGAAAGATATTCCATGCTCCTGGATAGGAAGAATCAATATCATGAAGATGGCCATACTCCCAAAATTGCTATACATATTGAATGCAATCCCTATCAAACTGCCACCAACATACTTCCAAGACTTGGAGAAATTGTTCCTAAAATTTATTTGGTACCAGAAATGACCTAGAATAGCAAAGGCAATCTTGGCCAATAAAGACAAGGCAGGAGGCATCACAATTCCTGACTTGAAATTATACTACAAAGCCACTTTGATAAAATCAGCATGGAATTATAAACAAAATAGGTCTGAGGATCAATGGAGTAGAAATAAGGTGCAGAAGCATCTACAAACGTACTCAGCCATCTGATCTTCGACAAAGGGACCAAACATACTCACTGGAAGAAAAATAGCCTCTTTCACAAATGTTGCTGGAAAACTTGGCTTTCTTCATGCCACATAGTAGACCCAGCTCTATCACCATGCACTAAGTTAAAGTCAAAATGGATTAAAGATCTAAACATTAAAACAGAAACACTCAATCTTGTGGAAGAGAAATTAGAAGGAACTCTTGAAGACGTAGGGATAGGCAAAGAGTTCCTGAACAAACATATTCGCATGGGAAGCCCTTGAAAGAATCAACAACTGGGATCAACTCTTCTTGAGGAGCTTCTGCATATCAAAAGAAATTGTCAACAGAGTGAAAAGACAACCCACAAGTTTTGAAAAAAATCCTAACTAATAAGCAATCAGACAAAGGTCAGCTGTCTAGAATACATTAATTTCATCAATTTATGATTTTACCTTTATAATATCTTGCCTTGTACAAGCTTGGGGCTTGAATGTCTTCTATTTCCAGAAGTCTGAAGTCAAATATCAGTTCATTCATTTGAGCTCACTCTATTTTTCTTATACAGGAATTCATGGCTATAAATTTCTCTCAAAGGACTGCTTGCACTTGTGTCATATATGTTCTAGTATATTGTACTGGCATATTTTTGACATTTCATTTAGAAACTGTTTAGTGACTTCTTTGATTTCATCTATGACTCACTGATTGCTCAGCAGGGTGTTATTTAATTTCCATGTTCTTGTGGCATTTTTGCAGTTTCTTTCCTTTAGTTTCCAATTTCATTGCAGTATTGTTTGACAAAATTCATGGGGTAACTGCAATTTGGCTGCATTTACTTCATCATGTTTTATGAACTATTATGTAGTTTACTTTGGAGAACATCCCATGCACTGCTGAGAAGGATGTATTCTGGTGTATGATGGAACACTGTAGACATATACCGAATCCATGGGGTCACCCAAATAGCTCAGCAGATTAAAGTGCCTGCAAGCAGATTCAAGGACCAGGGATTTGATCCCGGGCCTGCCATGCCAGCCCTGCCCCTGGGGCACACTGAGACGGCAATTGAGACTGGACATGGTGTGCTCCTGTAATCTCAGGACTTGGGAGGCTATAAACAGGAGAATCACTATGAGTCTCATCTACTACTGAGACCCTGAACACACTGTAGATCCTTTCCTAAAATTCAGAGAAGAAAAGTATACTGAATCCATTTTTTAAAGGTTTAGCTTGGTTCTGATAGTTATTTGTTGACATTTTTTTTTTTTGTCTAATTGATATATTTATGAAAAACAGGTGTTAAGTTCCACCCCGGAAGTTGTGTCAATGCTCATTTCATTTCTCATGTTTGTTAGTGTTTGTTTTACATAGTGAGTTGCCCCTATTTTTGGTGTATATGTATTTATGATTATTATTTCCTCTGCAAGGAGCTTTCCATGGACAAGTATATAAATCCTTCTTTATCTTTTTCATCAGTCTTGGCTTGAAGTTTACATCATATGCAATTAGAATAGATTCTCCTTTTTCTGGATTACTGTCACATGGTTTATTGTTTTCCATTCTTTGACCTTCAGTCTGTCCATTTCTTTTTTGGTTAAGAGTATTTCTTCAAAACAATTTTTTTTTCCAATACTGGGGATTGGCCTTACACTTGCCAGGTAGGTGCTTATCTTACTGAGCTATCTCCCTGGCCCAAAACATTGTTTTCTATCTTGTTTCTTGTTTCATTATGCCAATTAATATCTTTTCATTGGTGAATTGAGAACATTTACTTTGATGGTTGTAACTGCTATCTATTGGCTTGTTTTTGCATATAATTTTTCTGTTGATGTTTCTTTCTATAAATCCTGTGTTTATTTTACTTATTTATTTATTTTTGTATTTTTAGGGAAGGGTTTACAGGGTGTTCGAGGTCTCAATCCTAGATTGGATTTGTAATGATCTGCTTGCTTACAGTCTCCCAAGAGCTGGGATTACAGGTATGTGCCACCATGCCCAGTCTCACTTGCCATCTCAGAGAGCCCTGGGGACAGGACTGGCATGGCAGACCTGGGGATTGAATTGGTCAAGCAATGGCCAAGATTCATCCACATGGCTGGCATTGACAATGGATCTACAAAGTATGGAACAGGGTTTCAGGATAAACAAAACTTCTGATGTGTCTAAATTTGGCTCAACATCCAGTATTTTGGTAGTGGACTATGGGAATGATTGTGACAGAGGGTCTATGGTGACTGGATGGCCTTCTCTCTTTCCACTCTGAGAAGTTCACACTGAAGAGAACCTGGGCTGCTCTGCTACTGGAATTTGAGTCCTGGAGCACTTTAATTACAGTGGTGTTCTACCCTTCAGCTGCTACTCCCCTGGGTGCAGGACACCTGCGCACTGAATCTGTCACCAGATGATGACTGTGGGACATACTGCTTGGGAAACGTCTCATGTGATCACTACGCCTCTGACTACACGTGGCACTGCAGACTCGATATAGAGAACGTCTTTGTCTGGGACCCAGAGGTCTTCAGGGGAATAAAGTGAAGCACTGAACCAACTCAAATCCCCAGGTTTACTGAGGAACAAGGAGGGCATGGGGGTTTTGTTGAATGCAGATGTTTGTTTAGGTAGCCAGGCAGCCGTGCCAGGCATAGTAATAATTTGGCTGAACAATTAACTTTTATCTGATTGTTCCCTCAGGAACTTCCTTGTTTTCCCAGTGAGGTCCATCTCTGCACAGGTTGGCAAAATGTCTTGTTTTGAAGATATTCCCGTTCCTTGGAGGCAGCAGTTTTCTGCTTTCCAAGCCTACCTGAGGGCACATTGAGTTGGAAGTAGCCCCTCTGCCTTTTTATTTTTGCCATTTGCATAGGTGTCAGATAATATCTTATAGAAATTTCAATTTACTTTTTCTTAATGGCTGATAATATTGAACACTTTTATTATACTGTTTATTAATTTATTTTCAATTGACAGAAAATTCTAAATATTATTCATGTAGAATATGATGTTTTTATTACAGATATGGTGGAATGGCACAATTGTGTCAATTCACATATGCATCATTCCCATATTTATCAGGTTTTTTTTTTTCTGCATTTAGGACAGTGTCTATAGGGTCTACAGGGTCTCACTATATAGATCAGACTTGCAGTGATTGTCTCATTTTCAGCCTCCTAAGCACTGGGATTACAGGCGCGCCCCCATACCCAGTCTCAGTCGCCATCTCAGCACATCCCAGGGGCAGGGCCTGCACAGCATGCCAGGGATCAAACCCTGTCCAAGCAGGTGCTTTAGTCTGCTGAGGTATCAGGCCGGCCCATATTTATCAATTTTGTGTCAACAATATGTAAGATATACTGTAAGTAACTATCAAGAATTCAATTCATTGTAATTAATTACTATAGTCTCTGTTGGACAGTAGACCTCTAACGCATTCCTCTTATTTAGCTGAAATTTTTTTTTTTCGTCTTGTGGGACCAGGGATTGAACTCAGGACTCTGTGCTTGCCAGGGAAGTGCTTATTACTCTGAGCCATCTCCCAGGCACTAGCTGAAATCTCTCAATCATTGTTTTCCAACTGCTTCCCTGCCCCAACCCTTGGTAAGTACCATGGTACTCTTTAAACATCTTTTCTTGTACTTGAAGCTTCTTTAGTAATGAAGCTTCTTTTCATGTCCTTTGCCCATTGTCACACAGGATTTTTTTTTTCACTGTTGAATTATGGGAATTCTCAATATATTTCAGTTACTAGCCCTTTATAAAATACATATTTTTAAAAATATTTTCTCTCCATTTGAAGCTTGTCTTTTTTTCCCCTTAAAAGACCTTTTTCTCAGAGCAAAAGCTGTAAGTTTTGATGCCACTCAGTTCATCAATTTTTATTCTTATGGATTTTGATTTTTGTTAAATATCAGAAGTCTTAGATCCAGAAGATTTCCATTTTATGTTTTCCCTAGAAGTATACTCATTTTACTTTGGACATTGAATTGTTTCGTGTTTAGGGGGTGGGGAGATAGCTCAGTAGAATAAGTGCTTGCCTGGCAAGTGCAAAGTCCTAAGTTCAATCTCTGGTACCACCAAAACTAACTAACTAGCTAGCTAACTAACTAACTAACTAACTAACTAACTAACTATTGTTCCATGTTTAATTTGGAGTTAATTTTGAGTGAAATACAAGAATTAGATTGAGCATTATCTTTTTTTAGTGTGAGTGCCTAATTATCCCATTGTTATGTACCAAAAAGGCTATTTTCCTCTGTAAAATTATTTTTAAGCAGTATTAAATGATGGCACCCTTTAGCAGTGGTGAAGTCCTGGGGCCTCCACTCTCATGGATGAAGTGAAGTCTTTGTTCATGGAGTAAGTCAATTATCTCTAAAGCAGGCTGCTACAAAGAAAATGTGTCCCTTCCTGCCCTCTCTTTCCCCCTATCTTGTTGGCCTCTCTCTTCCCCTCAGTGGACATTCTTCTACATGCCTCCTGGAGGGAAATGCTGTGTGTGTTCTTAGACTTCCAAGCCTCCAAAAATGTGAAATTATATTTCTTCTTCAAGTAAATTAGTCAGGTATTCTGTTATTACCATAGAATGTAATTGAAGACAAATCCTGTAAGAGATTTTCTTAGATATTTTGTGTCTAATCTTGTATCTGTGTTGTCCATTCTGACCTTCTATAGGATTAGAACAAATACCATTACTTCAATTAAGTAGATTCTACTACTACTTCCAAGAGATAGAAGGTTCTTTGCTGTCGATTTAAGTTAGGTTGCTGGGATGGTTTTCTAAAGTATTTGGATAATGTGCTATTGTCTGATTATTTACCATAGTATTCCTTTTTTATCGTTATTACTATAAAAGAAAGCCAAGTTTCAAGTCTCTTTTCTACTCTTTTCCAATGAATTGACTTTGAACCCAGAAGTTGTTGAACTGATATTGACTTCTTCATTTTCATTAAAATATGTAAGGAAATCCCCATATGAATCATATATTTTTCCAGAAAATTTTAATAACCAAGTTGGCATTCACATCTCTGAGGTTGGGAAATGATTAACAGAGAGATTTCATATCTAGATGAAAGCTTATATGCTAAATGGAAGTAGAAATGTTAATAAAAATGGATTCATTTGCTTTTATTTATTTTATTTATTTGCTAAAGAACTTGTGAAAAATATGTGGAACAGCTTCCCACAGCAATTTATTTTATAGAGATTGCTCAGTATCTTTCAAGAACAAAAATGCTGGCTATGGTCACTCACTTTTTCCACTTATCCCTTTGGGAGATTAGCTTTGCACATTGAACATACAAGGAATGCTATGCTCAGTGTGAGCCTCTTTTTCTATCTCAAAGCTCAAACTGTCTTTGAGTAATGCTCAAAGACAGTAATGCTTGACTTTTCAGTAATAAGACAACAGCCAGGAGTCATACCCTTTCCTGGAATGCAAAGTAAAATAGTAATAATGATCATGATTAACGAGGGTAACTACTGACAATGATCATTGTTAGCAATGGTAAATTTTAATAATGAGTATCAAGTAAAGTAATCATAACAATAATAATTTTTAAGTACCAAATATAAAAAAAAAACAATAACTAGAAACCCTGCCTTTACTGGAACACTAAGTAATAATAATGATAGCTTATAAATACTAATAGTTTTCTCTCACAGTTTTTAGAGATAGATTATGGATAATGTCAAATTATGTTTCTTTATTTTTAATGATACTATGTCTAATGATGTATATTAAAATGTTTTTAAAAATGCCTCAGATATCTCAAACTTTGACACATTTTCTAACATTATTTTGGAAATAACAGGATAAAGCTATAAAATATACAACTCATAATTAACAAAAGTATGTTTAATTTAGTACCACACTGAATTATATCTAAACATGAGCATTTTGATGCTACTGTCAGCGATAAGGGCCAGTTTTCTGAACAAATTTACTTGCCACATAAACAATGAGCAACATTACATGATGACAATTTTATGATTTGTTTTTCTTGCTCCAAGGAAGAGTAAGAATTTATACTTAAGATAAAAGTCAAACTAAATTATTTCCCGAGAATTTTTTGAGAGGGAGGAAGGCTGGAACAAAGGACCAAAGATGTGTTTACTTTAAGCAGAGGAGCTAGGAGCAGCACTGCCAACGGTGAGATCCTGAACACTGGCTCTGACACTGTGCTCTGACAAAGAGCAGCTCATACACTTGGTTGTGTAAACTGCACTAGCAGTTACGTCACCAGAAGCCTGTGATAGTGGTTAAAAGTGTCAGCGCACTTGGCTCCTCTTGAATGTTCAGTTAACTAATGTATCAGATATTATTGTTTTCTTCTGTAGATTAAATGCTTAGCTAAGTTCTGTTCTTTGTTCTCTGTTGATGTAATAGAGTAAAACACTTGCCTTTATTTAGTTAAACACAAGATAAATTAATGGGATTAAATACACTATTGTGAATAGAATATATTGAAGTAGACATCATAAAAGGTACATAAATTTTAAGAACTTAGGAAAGCCATTGGTAGTTTTTCAAGCATAACTGATTTCTGAAATCTAGGTAATGACTAAAAGGTGATGATCAATAAAGCATGTACAACACAGTTGTTTGCTTTAAGTCATACTTTATCTAGAAAATATTCCAAATTTTACCAACACTAAACAAGTAACATGTTTTAAAAATTAACTTCAGATACATGTAAATGAAGTAACTATATGCTGACATAATTTAATAATTGATGCCTTGTTTTAATTTTAAATTACTTCACCACACTCAGATTCTTCACAATAATCCTATTTTGACATTAGAATTTTCTGAGTCTAACAACATTTTGAGCTTGCCAAACATTGTTTAATCACTATGTTTTAGGATCAAAATTCTTGATTTTTCTGGACTTTAAGAAATTATCTCATTAATAACTTTTCCCATTTTGAAAAATGATCAGGATAAATATTTTTATAAAGAGAATACTAAATAAATTATGGGCTCTAAACAAGATTTGGACAGAAAGTACTAAAGAATTTTAGTTTTTATTAACTGTGTGATGAAAAAGAAGATAGCTTTCCTGACACAGACATGCTTCTGTTTATATTGTGCTTCCTAAGTATATTTAACTAATCCTAGCTTTTTCTAGGATTTAGTGGTTGTAGGGAAATTTTAATTTCCTTTCATATTTTGTGCCTTTTTTCTGTTTGCTGTGCCACCTTCGGTGTTAGACATTATAAATTGTTCACATTTGGCAACCACAGATATTTGGGAAAATTATTTTAGATTCTTTGCTTTGATGCATCATTATAATGCATAGGATAGAAGACTCACAGGTTCACGCAACTAGATCAATTGATCCATCCTTTGCTCTGCTAGTTTATTTTCTCTTTTATTTGTTTTTCTTTCAATTAATCTTATTGGTACAATTTAGATGCACATAATGATAACATTCATCATAGGAAATTTGTATCTATACATGATATATTCTGATCCATCTTTTTTTCATTCACCTCCTCTCCTTCAAGGTTTCTTCCCATTATTATCTATAAAAGCTTCATCTTGATTTTCTCTTCTTATTCTTTTTTTTTCTTCCTCTTTCTTTACTCACTCTTCTCTCCCAACTGCCTCTTTACATTCAAACATTTTGCTTCTATTTTACAATATCTATTATACATTTTTGACATTATTTACCTTTTCATTTTTTCACCCCAGAGAAACACATGAGTCCGATTTGTTTCACTTGAGCATGGTCTCAAAATGCATTCACTTATTTATAAATATCTCACATTTACCCTTCTTTATGGAAAAATAGTACCCCATTGTTTAAAAAGAAAACCCTTCTTTATCCTTAACTGGCTAAGAGGCATCTGGGTTGTTTCCAAGATTAAGCTGTTATAGACTGCTTTTAGAAATATGGGAGTGCATATACCTCAGTGGGATGATGCTGTTAATTCTTTCAAGAAGATACCAAGAAAAGGAAGAGCTGAGTCAAAAACTCTAGTTTTAGTTTTTTGAGGATACTCCACCCCAATTTGCACAGTAATTGTGTTATTCTCCACACCCACTAATAGCAGTGAAGAGCTCCTTTTTGTCCCACATCCTGGCCAGCATTTTTTTAGTGTATTTAGTACAAGGTTTTCAGGGTCTCACAACACAGATCAGACTCGGGATCCTGCTGTTTACAGTCTCCCAAGTGCTGAGATTACAGGCACGTGCAACCATGCTCAATCTCAATTTCTGTTTCGGGGCACCCCAGGGGTGGGGCTGGCACTACCTGCCAGGGGTTGAATCCCCCAGTTCCTATGTCTGCCTAAGCAGATGCTTTAATCCACTGAGCTATCTGGCCAGCCCTCCTGCCAGCACTTGTTATTGGTATGATTTTCCTAATGATAGCCATTCTTTGTTGGGGGAGATGGAATCTCAGTGTTATTTTAATTTGCATCTCTTGCACAACCAATGGTGTCAAACTTTTTTCATATATTTATTTACTGTTTGTATTTTTTTTTCCATTGATGTATTTGGAACAGGGTCTCACTACACAGACCGGACTCGTAGTGAATCCTCCTGTTTTCAGCCTCTTCAGTGCTAGGATTACAGGCATGCATCACCATGCTGGGATTTGGTCACAGGCTCAGTACACCCCAGGGGCGGGGCTGGTGTGGCAGGCAGGATTTGAGATCAAACCCTGGTCTCAGTGCTTGCCAAAGCAGGCACTTTATTCTCTGAGATATCTTGCTGGCCCTGTTTTCATTTCTTCACCTGAGAAGTATCCATTGATTTCAGATGCCTACTTATGGATTGTTTTTTTAAACTTGGGGTGGGGTAGGATGGGCTCTGAATATTTTCTGAGTTCCTTATATAGCCTATACATTAGTCCTTTGTTTGAGAAACAAAAAGTTTTGCCCACTCTGTGGGTTGTCTCCTCACTCTCTTGGTGGTTTCTTTTGCTGTGCCAAAGTTCTCTGATTCCAGGAGAGATTCCACTTACTGATTCTTTATGACACTTCCTGTGTGACTGAAGTTTCTAAAATATTTGTTTGCAATTGATTCTTCAAAATTGTATAAATTTATGTGGTACAATGTGATATTTACTGAGTATACATTATGTAATACTACACTTCATAAAAATAAAATGACAAATCATTAAATAATAAAATTGGTGTTATCAGGGCTGGGGAGATGGTTCAGTGGAAGAAGTGCTTCCCTGACAAGCACAAAGGCCTGAGTTCAGTTCCGGGTTTTAAAAAGGCTTGGAATTTTTGAAATGATAGCAACTGAAGTAAGGAAACAACTTCATCAGAAGAAATTAGATCAGAAATGACCTCTCAGGTCAAAAAAGAAATGACAACAATCATGAAAGAACTGCTCAGCAAAAGAAGGTACAGATAAAAATTAGTGGAGAATAGAAGAATGATGGAACATTGAGTGAACAATATAGGAAAGAATTAGAGTGCCTGAATCAGATTTAAACAAATATCCAGGAAATTAAGAATTCCATTGAAAGCTGGCAAAACCACTTGAAGGAAACTGAAGCTAGAGTTTCAGATCTTGAAGAGAGAAGTACAACTGCTGAACAGGAAATAGGAGGACCTTTTAAAACTAGCAAGAAACTAAGAAATAACAATTCAGCAGTTTACAAGATGATAAAAGAAAACAATATAAGATTCATAGTTGTCAATGAAAGAGCAAGAATATACAAATGACATGAACACACTATTTCCAGAACTAGTTAAAAAATTTTGCAAGCATAAGAAAAAATTCTGACATACAGTTAAGTGAGGTATAAAGAAATCTAGACAGCAATAATCAAAATAAATCTTCAAGAGCCCAGAAATTCAGCAAAAGAACATTAAAAGATGTTAGAGAAGAAACAGATAATCTGTAATGAAAAACCTATCAGAATAATGACAGATTTCTCAACAAAGACCATCCAGTAAAGAAGAGCTTGTAGGGAAGTACTTCAGGTCTTGAAAGAAAATAACTTCTAAACCAGATTGTTGTACCCTGAAAAACTATCGATCATATTAATGGAGATAAGATACTTATCCAAGATAAATGAACCACACAAAGAGTACTGAAAATTATTCTAGAAAGAGACAGAAACAACCACAACTTCAAAAACAACAACAGAAAGTACCACCAATCAGCGCAAATAATTAAATGGAAGGGAAAAGTATGGCATCAACATCCGGAAAGCGACATGACAAAAATAAGTTAATACATATTAGTCATAATCATCACTGTAAATGACCTCAATTTACCAATCAAAAGAAACAGTGTGGCAGAGTGGATCAAGAAACAAAATCCAACAATATGCTCTAAACAAGAAATGTGTTTAACTCCAAAGGAAATCCGTAGGCTGAAAGTCAAAGGATGGCAAACCATACTCCATGCAACAGGAACCCAGAAAAAGTGCAGCTATTTTAGTTGCTGCCAATATCAACTTCAAACCAAGAATAATTAAAACAGTTAAAGAAGGTTAATACGTATTCGGTAAGGGACAACTTGAAGAGGAAGAGATAATAATCATAAATATATATGCACCCAACTATATAAGACAAATTTTAACAGACATTAACAGTCAAATAAATAATGGGAGACTTTAGCACCCTATTGTCCCAGAGAGATTAACTAGACAAAAACTGATAAAGAAATAAAGTATTAACAGAATTAAACCAAACTTGTGAAGAAATGGACTTAGTAGACTTTATAGAATGTTATGCCCAATATCAGAATAAATATTCTACTGAGATGAAAATGGGATGTTTTCCAAAATAGATGTATACTAGCATGTAGACATGCTTAACTAAATGCAAAGAAATGATAATATCCCCTGCATACTATCTGACCATAGTAGAATGACACTGGGAATTATTAAGAGAAGTAGTCACAAAAACACCATAAATAAGGAAATTAGATAACAACCTCCTGAACAACCTGTGGGTTACAGATGAAATTAAAGAATATATTAAACAATATTTACAATCAAATGAAAATGAAGATACACTTTACCCAGAACCTTTGGGATACAATGAAAACTGTCTTAGGAGGAAAATTTATAGAAGCAAGTTCACACATTAGGAAAACAGAATGAGACCAAATAAACAATCTTATGCTGCACCTCAAGTTCCTAGGAAAACAGGAGCAAGTCAAGCCAAAAACCCAAAAAAGCCAGGAAATTATAAAGATCAAAGCAGAAATTCATGCAGTGTGGACCAAGAAAATCATGCAAAGGATTAATGAATTGAAGAGTTGGATCTTTGAAAGTACCAATAAAATTGATAAATCCCCAGCCAATCTTATCAAAAAAAAAAAAAAAAAAAAAAAAAAAAAAAAAAAAAAAAAAAAAAAAAAAAAAAAAAAAAAAAAAGGAGAGAAAAAACCGCAAGTACATGCATTAAAGACTGAAAAGTGTGAAATTACTGCAGACCCTATAGCAATTCAGAACATCATCAATACCTAAATCCAAAATCTTTACTGTCACAGAATGGAAAACTCAGAGGAAATGCAGTTTCCTAGATACACATGCATTGCCAAAGCTGCATTAATATGATATAAACTCAATAACCCAATAACAATAAATAAAATTAAAAATAGAATTTAAAAACCTACCAACAAAGAAGAACCAAAGTCCTGATGGATTTGCAGCTAAATTTTACAAGAATTTTAGAGAATAATTATTGCCAATTCTTCCCAAACTCTTCAATGAAACTGAAATGGAAGCAGTTCTCCCAAACTCATTGCTGGAGGCAAGCATTATTCTGAAACCAAAACCAGAGAAAACTCAACTAAAGAAGAGAAATACAGGCCAGTCTCCCTAATGAAGATGGATGCAAATATCCTCAATAAAATAATAAGAAATAGAATGCAGAAAATCATCAAGAAGGTAATAGTTAATAACTGGGGAGATGGCTCAGTGTAATAAGCACTTCCCTGGCAAGCCCAAGGGCCTGAGTTCAATCCCCGGTTTCACCAAAAAAAACCAAAACAAACAAACAAACAAAAAAAAAACCCCAAAACAAAAGCAACTTAATATACAAGCGTGATTCATTTCAGGAATGCATGATTGTTCAATCAATCCAAATCCATAAATGTAATACATCACATCAACGGAGCCCAAGACAAAAACTACATGATCATAGTGACAGATGTAGAAACAGATTTTACAAATTCAGCACTTGTTCACTTTAAAAGCAGGAATATTACAAGGCTGTCCACTGTCACCACTCCTAGTCAGTATTCTTCTGGAAACATTCAGAGCAATTAGTCAAGAGAGAGACAAAAAGAATAATGATTAGAAAGGAAGAAGTAAAATTATCATTATTTAAAGATGACATAATACTCTAAATAGAACATCCTAAAAACTTCAGTAAGAGACCAGTAGATTTAAAAGCAAATTCAATACCATAGTACAACACAAAGTCAATAAATACTCTGAAACCGGTAAAATTTCTACACACAAAAAAATGAAAGCACCAAGAAAAAAGTTAGAGAATTCAGTTCTTTCCAGATAACATCCAAAAAAGAAATGAAATATTTTGGAGTCAGCCTCACAAAAGAAATAAAAGATTTATACAGTTAAAATTACAGTACTCTGACAATAGTGATCAAAGAGGATTTCAGAAAATGGAAAGACATTCCTTGCTTCTGAATAGGAAGAACCAACACTGAAAATGGCCATACTCTCAAAATTGTTATAGATTCAATGGAATCTCAATTAAAATCCCACTAGCATACCTCACACATCTGTAAAAGACATTCCTAAAATTTATCTGGAATCAGAAGAGACCCAGAAAAGCAAAGCCATCCTGGGAAACAAAGAAAAGGCAGGAGGCAACAATCCTGACTTGAAGTTACAGTGTAAAGCTACTGTGGTAAAATCAGCATGGTACTAGCAATAAAGCAGACCTGAGGATCAATGGAACAGGTTAGTACTTGCAGATGCAACTATAAGCACACTCAGCCACCTTATCTTTGACAAAGTGGATGAACACATTCACTAGAAGAAACAGGGTTTTTAATAAACGGTGCTTGAAAAACTGACTTTTCCACATGCTTATATCTAAAATTAGACTCATGCTTATCATGCACTAAACTACATCCAAAATGTATCAAATTTTAAATATCAAAACTGAAATAATAAATCTTCTAGAGGAAATAGCACATAGAAATCTTAAATAAGAGGGTCATTGAGTTTATGAGCAAAACCCAAATTGCATGGGAAATGCTTCAAAGAATCAACAACTAGAGTCTCATCTTTTTAAAACTTTCTACATGTCAAAAGAAATCACTAACAGAGTAAAAAGTAAACCCATGAATTTGGCAAAATTTATGAGCAATTGTCCCTCTCACAAAGGAGAATTTTAAAAAAATCAGGCTTCCACAACTCAAAGACCAAATCCAAAAATCGGCATCTGAGGTGCATACACACTTTGCAGATGAAAAAATACAAAATGGCAAATACATAATGAAAAAATATTCACATCATTGGTCATTCAAGAGATATAAATTGAAAAAACACTGAGGTTCCATCTTATACCAGAAAGAATGGGTATCATCAAGAAGTCAAACGATGACAAATGCTGAAAGTGCTGTGGGGAAAAGGAGCCCTTCTTCACTGTTTGTGGGAGTGTGGACTTGTATAGCCACCATAGATATCAGTGTGGAGGTTTCTCAGAAAAAGATGATTAGCAGTCACATGCAACCCAGCTATTTCCCTCCTAGGTATTTTTCCAAAGGAACTGATAACATCTTACCATAGTGATATATACGTATACATGTTTATAGCAGCACATTTTGTCTTACTTAAATCTTGGAAACAACTCAAGCATTCATAAACTGAGGAATGGATAAAAAAGATGTGGTGTTTTTACACAGTCAAGTATTTCTCAGCAATAAAAAGATAAATTTGAGGCTTTTAACAGTAAATGGATGCAACTAGAGACTATACTCTTAAGTGAAATAAATTAGACCTTCATGTGCAAACACTGTATTTAGTGTCTCTAGCATAAGATACTAAAAGAATAAATAAAATCTGAAAGAAGAATAGAATACTGTTAAAAGGGAACAAATCTATTCAAAAAGAGGGAATTACTGGGTTGAAAAGAATAGAAGATGGTGGAAGGGGGAAGATGTATCTGTATTTGCAGGATGTCTTGAATAACTGTCCTGTTGATGTCTGCTGGTCTAAGGCAAGGAACAGTTAATCCTTATTTTTTGTCATTTTTTTCCTCATTCTTAATTTATTTACTTTTTTGTTCTTCCCATTTTGAATGCATTAATTTAGTAATCTAAAGAACTGAGTTGAAGATAATGCTACGTAACATAGCATATACTATAGAATTTATATTATTTTGTTTAGTAAAATTCTGTATCATTTATAATATGTTTTGTTATAGCTATTTGTGTTCTCTTTAAAAGAAGAAAAATTTCCTAGTAATGTGTATGTACATCAAAGTCCGAGAAAAACAGTCTTTAGATATGTCACACACATCAAATGTGTTTTTGGAGTGTTCATCAACTATACTGAATTTATTTAATTACAATTGTCTTATACTTCTAGGATAAAATCAATGTGAAAAAATAGCCATCATTATTTAACATCAGCATGGGTCAGGATACTTCTAACGCCTACCTTTCCAGAATTTATAGATGGGTCGTTTCTCTGAATTTATATTTCTCATTATATTCACTGATGATATTGGATTTGTCCTATGATGTATGCTGAGCTGTGATTTTATTTTTTCTTTATAATGTTCATGTAAAATGATACTGTAATTTGTTTACTTATTACTTTGCATAGGAAAACACTTTGCAAATAGACACATGTGTCCAATTTTCTCACTCCTACTGTGAGGGTGATTTTTAAGAAAGCCTGTTACAGTTTGATTCAATAAGGATCCAGAGGATTTATTATGTGTCCCTTGATCAGGATAGAGTGAGTTGAGTGTACAAGAGGATTTTACCGTATGGACTCTTCAAGGAGTACTCAGAGGAATGAAATCCATCAAACATTTTTGCTTGGCTTTAGTTTTATATGACTTGGATACAATAGAATTCTGTAAGAAGTACTTTTAACAAATTCATAAAATGAAATAAAATAAAATAAAATCATGGTACTTAGCATATCCATAAACTCAAATTTTATTAGTATTTCTTCGTGGTAGGAATGTTTAAGTTTCTATCATTTAGTTATTTTGAAATACGAAATATAGTTTGTTAGTGGGACTCCCTGTACTGTGCAGTGCCACTACAATACACACTCCTCTCACTGTGATGCTAACCCATTTACCATTCCCTCCTTACTCCTCTTCCCCTCTGCTCAAACTACAGAAACCATTCTATTCTCTGAAGGTGTGAGATCAGTTTCTTTGATTCCAGGTAAGAATGAGATATGCAGTGTTCACTTGGTTGATGTCACTTGGCCTAATATACTGCAGGTCTTATCTGTGTTGCCACAAATGACAAAATTTCATTCTCACTTATAACTGAATAATATTCTATTCTTGCACATTTCTTGCTGTTTCCACTACTGTCTCATCAGTCATGTATTATTGTAGGACATTGTATCAAAAAATCATTTTCTTTACTGAACATTTCATCTTCACATCAAGAATTGTACTTTTCATGGTGTGATCTTAATCACATTGAAAATAAAGACTGTTGGGCTGGACAGAGAGCTCAGCAGACAGAAGCGCATGCTTAGACAGATGCAGGGACTGGGGTTCGATTCCCAGCATGCTGTGCCGGCTCTGCCCCTTGGGTGTGATGACGGGGAGTCTGAGGCTGGGTGTGGTGGCGCTCACCTATAACCCCAGCACTTGGGAGGCTAGAAATGGGAGAATCACTAGGAGTCGATCTGTATAGTTAGACCCTGTAGTCCTTGTGCTAAAACACATTAAAAAAGAGAAAGATAATAAAGACTGTATCTTACTAATATTTCATATTATTATTAAAATAGCTAATACTACTGTTAGTCGATTTTCTTGTTTTTTTAATGTATTTAGTACATGGTCTACAGGGTCTCACTATACAGCTCAGTCTTGTACTGATCCTCCTGTTTTCAGCCTCCCAAGAGCTGGGGATAGGGGAGCACCACCATGACCAGCATTAGTCTCCTGTCAGCTTGTCCCGGGGTCAGGGCCAGCACAGCATGCTGGGGATCGAACCCCGGTCCCTGCGTCTGCTAAGCAGGTGCTTCTGTCCACTGAGCTAACCAGCCATCCCAGTCTATTTTATTTTACTGTCATAAGTTACTTCAAATTAACACCATATAAAAAGAAAAAGGTGAATTTTGTGTTATATTTTCAGGGAATTTACTCTGTAACTTACGCAGTTTCTTTCTGTGGTAAGGCAATGCATCCTTGTGGCTGTGGCATGTGGCAGAAGGGAATGCTGGCTTCATGGTGGCTGGAAAACAGAGGAGATGAGGCCCTAGTGTCTCTGCACGCACTGCTGGTCACACGCCCGGGGGCTGAATGTCTTTCTGCTACCACCTCTCCTAAATCTTCCACCTCCTCTGCACAGACTGAGGATTAAGCTTTCAACAAACAGGCTATTGGGGATACTCAGCATCCAAATTATAGCAAACACTGTCCGATGTGTAGTGGTGCTCAATAAACTAAAACTTAATGAAGGATGGAAGACTACGGTCTTGGCAGGATCCTCCGTATATCAAAATGTGAAGCATATTGTGTACAGACACTACACTCATAACAACACTCCATTATAGGCTGTTGCAAGCAGTAGTCAGGATAAAAAAGCCAACATTAATGTGGAAAAATCTGATACACTATCTTCAGTGCATATATATTCTCTTGGAGAGATGGCAAGTGGATGAAACACAGTGGACTTAATGTAAGTAAGCAGAAAACTTATTCTTTTTTTTTTTTCACTGTTTCTAGGCAATGCAAAGATTTGTAAGCTCTCTGAACAATAAAAATTTAGTACAGAGCTGTATTATGACTCTTTCAAAATGTTAGTATCTTAGGGAACAGGAAGAGGGTATGTCCCATGGTACGGAATTTTCTTAGCTTAGCATTAGGTCCTGAATTCTATCCCCAGTATCACTGTGCCCCCACACACTTAGAAAAAGGTTATGAATGTATCTGAGGCATTTCTTTCCCTTTAGGATAATTTCAACCAATTTCTATACCTTTGAGCCAGTCATTAGAAATAGTGGTATTGTATTTTTAAACCAGCTTTGTGCCAGCAAGGAGGGCTGAGAGTGATTATCCAATTTTCAGGCTTATGCTGTTTGTACTTAAGTCTGTATAAAGCATTAGAATTCTCTGTGCAGAGGCTGGAAGCTTGAAGAAAAAAATCTATGACCACATAAGATAAGTTGGATTATGAAATTTTAGATAAAAGTAAGGATATAAGCCAAGGAATGTATTCTTTGTAATAAAAATACAAGATAAGAAAAATGTCTTGCAACTTTCTTAAGCCTTGTGGGAAGGAAGCAGAAATGGTGCTTGTAATCCTCAGCCTTTTTGTGAACCCTGTGGCTGTGTGATAATATTCAATGCCTGTTTAGTGCTCCATTCATATTCAGAAAAAAATATGTTTCTTCTTGGTTCTCTGTTTTACCTTTAATGTTTCTAATCTGTGATACTTGGTTTGAATCACCAGGCATATGCCTACTGTATCCTACCCGTAATGTTGCCCTCTGCTTATTCTTCTGTCGTTTTTCTTTCTTTCTTTCTGTATTTTTGAGCCAGGGGCTTGCTATGCAGTTCACACTGGCCTAGAACTCACGGTTCTTACGGTGATTTTCTTACCGTAACCTTCCAAGTTCTGGGATTACAAGTGCATGCTGCCATGCCCAGTTCTGTTCCCGTTCTTTTACTGCTGTTCTTTTGTTTGCTATCATCAAAATTACTAGGAGGTCTTAGTATATGGAAGAATCCCACATCAAGAAAAAATGATGGTTCTGAGCAATGCTGACCATAAAGCCTCTTCCAGTTAACTTTTTCAGTTTTCTTATGCTCACTAGAGTGTGTTGGTCCTCGTTGTTGAAAAAGACGCTGAAGGTTTGAATCCTTAGGGACTCTTGTGAGGCTCTCTGATACTCAGAGCCTTGGTTGTTATCGCAGTGCAATGCAAGAGCTGTCAGAGTAAGAGAAGATGCAAGCTTTTTTCTTAGAGAACGAGAGTTTTGTGGACAACTTCATTGAGGAAAATTGGAAAATGTCAATTTTTCTTTTTTATGTATTTAGTACAGGGTCTACTACGTATATCCAACTAGTAGTGATCCTCCTGTTTTTAGCACTGGGACTACAGGTGTGCATCACTACACGCAGTCTCAGTCTCCCTCTCAGCACGCCCTGGGGGTGGGGCTGGCACTCAGATACTTTAAATAACATCTATTACATGGTAGAATCGAATGCGCAAGCGCTGGATCTGTGAATGAGGTGAGGGTGTACTGCAGCAAGGACTTGGGAAGACGCGCCTAGCTCATCCTCAGGAAGACAGCCACAACACATGCAACAAATGGACACGAACTCAGGGGCAGAGATAATCGTATAATGCTCTAAAATAAGTAGAAATGGAGTTTCTGTGTACTGACTTTGTTTTTAGCATGAGTTGTTTGGTTCTAGTTTTACCTAATTTTTTATTAGTATCAGCTCTCAAAACTCAGTTTGACAACTAGTTTGCCTGATCTTCCCTGCTCCTGTCTGTCTGCTGCTTTCTTGTTTTTATTGATTGTGCAACTGTACCTGGGTGTATATCTTATTCAACATGTGCAAATCAATCAATCAGGACACTGTCAAGTATATTAGGAACAAAGAATGCGAATATTCTATAACAGCACATGTGATCTACTGAAGAACTTGTCAACTAAACATAAATTTTTGTTCATATATTCAATAGCCATGAATTTTTATCCTTTTGCTCAAGGCATTAAAAAATGTACAATAGAGTTTTTAAAAAAACTCTATTGATCATGGGTTTACAGCCTCCCAAGAGCTGGGATTACATGTATGTGCCACTTTGCCCAGTCTCAATTTTGCAGTCTCAGAGCGCCCTGGGGATGGGGCCAGCACAGCAGGCCTGGGATCGAACCCTCCTAGCTCTGAACCTGCTTGCAGTTCCTTTAACTATTTCCTTTTTTTTTTTTTTTTGGATGAAATTGTTAAACCAAGTATTTTCCCAAATTAGAAGCACAAAATGCTATTCAGATAAGTCAGTTTACACCATGTTCTACAGAACAGGTCGGATTTTCACACATTCGATGAAATGTCATTGGGAGATTTGAGAAAATAGCTTATACTTTGTAAACACATTTGGAAAGAATTGATTTGTTTGCTTTTTAAATTTAAACCCAACATGAATATTTTGACATGCCAGTTTATCACTCCTCTTTTAAGGGTCAAGCCTGAACAGCTGAATTAGAAACCTGACATTGCAATCTCTAGGTACAAAGAAAATCTCACATTGATTAATTTGCTTCCTGCCCAGCTCCTGCCCATCTGCTGCTTTTTTGTATTCACTGACTGTACAACCTATGTTGTAAAAAATTGTTTTGACTATGTCTATACTTTTAAAAATGTTAATGAAAGTATTAAGCTTATTCTATAAAATGCAATTCAGTATTTCTTCTAACATCCAAAGCACATCTGTCTCTTTGCCCATTTTTCCCCTCTCCTTAAATCTCAAAGGACTAGGAGTTAGCCCTGATGGCAACATCAACTTTTGGCTCTCGTTGGGATAAGAAGTGTGGACTCTGTTATACGGCTGACTTGGCTATGATCTTGCCTCTACTTTTTTATGTGTATAAACCAAGCAGAATATTCAACATCCAACAGCCATCATGTAATTTCCTCATCAGTGAGAGACCTTCCTAGAGGGAACTGCATGCTATATAAGTCTTCTGGGCCAGAAACAAAGTTTTTGTATATGCTGGAGAGTAGATGCTTGGCAAAAGGATCTGATAAAAATATGAAAATTACTTTTAACTCTAAGTACTTTTATTTGGAAATAAATAAAGTCAGGTATACATTTTTTTTTTCAATTTAAGCATTTGCATTTAGGTGACTGTTTGACTAATGGTTTCACAGACCCTTCCAGCTAAAAATACTTTCGCTTTTTAAAAATTTTATTCTAGGGAACGGTCTACAGAGTGTCCAGGGTCTCACTTTTAGATCGGATTCGTAGTGATCTGCCTGCTTACAGATTCCCAAAAGCTGGGATTACAGGCAAGAGCCAACATGCCCAGTCTCAATTGCCATCCCAATGTGCCCGGGCTGGGGGGAGGGGCGGCACAGCAGGCCTAGATATTTAATCTATGGCCCCTGCGCCTGCTTGTAGGCACTTTAACCTGCTGAACTAAATGGCTGGCTTTCAGCTCTTTTTTTTTTTTTTTTTTTCTGGAACCTGGGATTGAACTCAGGCCCTTGCACTTGCCAGGGAAGTGCTTATTCTACTGAGCCATCTCCCTGGCCCCTTTCACTCATTATTAAAGCAAAAATTGTCAAGTATTATAATGTGGTAAATGTTCTAAAGATGATAACTGTAAATACCCTATGACTTTTTTATTTAAAAATTAGAGATTAAAATTGCCAGAATTTTCAAAATAGAAAATATATTTATTTTTAAATCAAGCATCTTCAGAATGACAAAACTGGCCAATAGGTGAATATTATTTTTGAAGCTCCCTTGGATTCAAATCATGCAGATCTCTGGCTTGTATGCCAGGGCATTTCTAGAGCAGCCTCTGCCGACAAGGAGCTCTTTGATGAGAATCATTCTCTGTTTCTATTTTCTGCCCAGCAGAGTCTAGACTCTCAAGATCTGATAACATCAGCATGCATTCTATTCCTGTTCCAAAGGATGATGAGATAAACTATTTCTTAGCTCATCTATAGTAATTTTATTTAAGGAAATTTTTACAAGGAAAATTTCTCTAATTGAGAGAAAGATCATTTGAATAGAAAAATACTATTTAAAGCTTAGCACCTAACATTAGATATTCTTTTTTTTTTTTTTTTTTTTTTGTCTTTTTGAGACAGGGTCTCACTACGCAGTTCAGGCTGGCCTTAAGCTCACTTTGTAGCTCAGGCTGGTCTCGAACTCACAACAATCCTCCTGCCTCAGCCTCCCAAGTACTGGGATTACAGGCATGCACCACCACGCCCGGCTTAACATTAGATATTCTAAGTGACAGATTAATTCAATGTTGCTTTGAGTAATTTATGTGACACATTTTACAGATTTGCAAGACATGTGCAGAAACAGACAAGTGTATATATCCTTAATTATATATTTTACATATATGATTGTAATTAAAAATACATGGTGAATGTTTAAATTACAAGTAGTTATTATTGTCAAGTGACACACAGTGAAACAGACCCCCAAAATCTACCTTATTCACTGGGCCTGACATAGTGTAACTTCTGACTCTTCCACAAAGTCAAAATGAGTATGAAAGATAAAAACAGTTCAAGCCATTGTCTTACTTATTCTTCTCTCATTGCTGGGACAAATACACAACATCCCCCCCCAAAAAAATATATATAGACATATACACACACACAATAGTTAGGATAGATATAAAGCCACTTTCTCTTAGTTCAATGAGAAGAAATATTTAGACAAGATATGATATTTGCATCCTGTACTATGAATAATTATTATGGAAGACAACAATATGCAATGTATCAATTATTGTAACTCTCCTAATAACCTGCTTTGAAGCTGTCTCAATGCTATTTCTTTCTTAATAAAATTAATTTAAAAAGACACATAGAAAAAAAGTAAAACAAAACAACAAATACCTGACACCCAAAAGGGAAGGTTTATTTAGCTCATGGATACTGGAAGTTTCAGTCCATCGTTGGCTGGCTCCAAGGCAGAGTGGTTCAGGGCACAGAGCATGCAGTTCATGGAAGTGGGACAACAGTGGCAACAGAGATTCTGTTTCTCTGTCTCTCTAATTTTATACTCAGGCTATCTGCTCCAGACTGGGTGTAGCACTCACACCCACCATTCCAGTAGTACTAAGGTCCATAATCCCAGTGGTTCATAAATTATTCTCAAGCTCTAGAAGTCCCCACTGCATGATGCTTTGAGAGAACAACTAGACACAAATCACAACATTCCATCGCTTGACCCCTAAAGACTCATGCACATCCCTTTACACAAAAGCCATTCTTGTTCATCTCTAAGAATTGCCATAGTTTCAACAGTTTCAGCATGGCTGAAAAGTCCAAGTCCCAGGTCTCCTGCAAGATCCAAGGCAAACTGTGGTCCCCTGTACAAAAGACAAGCCAAACATACCCAGCGTTCATGGGTACAAGACAAACATTACCATTCCAAAAGTTGCAGGGGCCGGGATGACAACTCAGTAGAATAAGCGCTTGCCTTGCAAGTGCAAGGGCCTGAGTTCAATCTCCAGTTCTGAAAAAGAAAAAAAAAAAAAAAGGAATACAAAACACTGGCACCAACACAAGTCCAAAATCCAGGAGGGTAAACATTAAATTCCATAGTTCCAACTGGAACATCTGAAGCACTCTGGAATGAATTGTGAGCTCCCAGGGCCCTACATGGCTCCTCCCCTATGGCACTCCTGATGGTTGTAGCTCCCACAGCTTCTTTCTCAGGCCTGCTTTGCTCACTCCTTGAAGTTTCCCTTAGATGATCCACATTACTGGCTTTTCCAAACTTCTGGGGTTTCCACTGAGCATGCTGCTTTCACAACTTTACACACTGCCCTCTCAGGGGCACACTGCCTGGCCTCTCAGACCTTCTCTGAAATAGAGGAGGAAGCCTTCTTAACCTCAGAACTCCTGCATTCTGTAAGTGCCTAAAATCAATGCCATGTGGATGATGCTGAGGTCTCCTGCCAGTTGGAAGAGTAGCCAGGTTTTCTTTCTTAGCTGTAGGGTTCAAGTGTCTGGATTGATGAACACTCTGACCCTGATTCCCAGAAACAAGTTCTCCATAGAGGCACCATTTTGGGACCAGGTGCGGTCACTGCCACCATTCTGGAACATGGGGCTCAGTGGCTTTTTCCTCAAGGCAAAGTCCCTGACTTTTGAAGTTCTGAGACTGCAAAGTGTGGAGACCTGCCACCTCCTATGATGCCCTCAGGTCATCCTTTCCATTCTCTGGTTCCTTCGTGGCCATGAAAATTCTCTCAGCTCTGTCTTTGCATTTCATAGCTTTCCTGGTGCTTTCTTTCTGGCCATGATTACATTTTAAATCATCATGCTTGGCTCTTTGTTCTTATTTTCAACAAAACCTGGCTAAAAGCCCCTAATAATAACCATTCCATCACCCCAATATTAGGCTGCTTTGAAATATCTTTTGATATTCTGATTAATCAGTCCTCCATGCTTAAACACAGTCTCAGGCAAAGCCTCTGGATGTGAGCAAAATTCAGACAGACTTTTGGCCAAGCCATAGCACAAACCACTGAGAGTATAACAACTAATGCAGTCTTTCTTCCCAGCAGAAACCTGCCCAGCCTGGTCTTTACAGGCAGCATTTCTATCAGTTTTTTGAGCTCTGACCAGAACCTCCCAAACAGAACAGCTGAAGCTGTTCCAGCTCTTCACAAGTGGATGATCTTCCCAAGCTTTTACCATCTCTTCTCATAAGCCATTCTCATAATCTTGTAATCCACATGGTTAGGTTTAGCCACAGCAATGGCCCCGCTCCTGGTACCAAATTCTGTCTCAGTTACTCATCCCTTGTTGCTGGGACAAATATATGACACCCAAAATAAAGGAAAAAAAGGTTTATTTAGTTCACAGTTATTGGAGGTTTCATCCATTCTTGATGGCTCCAAGGTGGAGTGGCACAGGGCAGAGAGCATCCAGTTCATGGCTGTGGAACAACAATGGCAACAGAGAGAGAGAGTCTTTCTCTCTGTCTCTCTTATATTACATTCAGGCTATCTGGTCCAGGCTGGGTATAGCACTCACACCCATAATCCCAGTAGTACTAAGACCCGTGATCCCAGTGGATCATGAGTTAATCGTAAACTCTAGAAGTCTCCACCCCATGACTGCATGAGGGTTTTCAGGGACAACTAGATGCAAACCACAACACTGGGGGCTGAGAAGATGGCTCAGTAGTCTAAGCACATGCTTGGCAAGCACAAAAATCCAGATTTGATCCCTGATGTTGCATTTTGAACCAGCCCAGCACTGAGTCTGCCACTGAAACTGGGCGGGGTGGTGCACAACTATAATCCCAGTGCTGGGCAACTGAGACAGGAGGATCACTATGAGTCCATGCTGCATAGTGAAACCCTATACCCAATATGTAAATAATAAATCTTTTAAAAAGCAAAAGCAAAAATAAGATGGGAACATCCATGTCAGTACACCTAAAGACTCATGAAAGAGAATTTCCAGAACAGTTTCAAAAATAGAAAACAATAGTAGAATATGCGTATTTGAATTATGAGAGGGTATTCTGGTGGAGATTAATAGCTATGTTTCTTTTACTGTGATATAATTTCAAAATTTTAGTATTTACTATAGCTTGTGATCACATCTTTTAATACACATAACTATTTTTGTGCAGTTTATCATAAATATAAATTTCTGTAATTCCATACTCAAAATAATTTGAGATATCCTTGAATTACTAACACTCTCAAAATACTATTGAAATACTCTTAAACTTAAATACCCTTAAAGTGCAAATGTGTTCAAAGTTTTGTGCCCATTTACAATTTTTCAAATTAACCCATGGCTGAATAATGGAGAAACTTTATAAAGTGTAGGAATTCTAGCAACTTTCACATTATATTGCTTCTATCTGCTTGCAATATCAAGACTGTCTTAGAATGAAATTTAACTGTTTATTGAGCCATACCATGAAACTGAATATATGTTCCAATCATTTTCTGTTGAGTAAGAGTCAGCTATGAGAAAGTGGCAGTCTCTGAAGTCACCCTATAAACACCCCTGCCTTCCATTTGTATGGCAATACAAATGCCATTCCAACAGGAGCACTGCTGTCACCTGTCCATGGGATGTATCTCTGCAGTCTCTGACACACAACCCTTGAAAACAGCAAGTTAAGCATATCAACTTGCATGAAACTATCAACAAATCTAATTTCCTTTCCATTTTCAATTTAAGTTCACAGATACATTTTCAATAGGTAGTATTACACATATCAGGGTATATCTTTCCAATTTAGAGGCTATTTGCCAAATAATTTTGAAACTGGAAACATACCATATAAATATTGCTCCATTATCTCCTGATGTGTATTTAGGCCATTTACAAGATTTAGCTATTACAAACTGTGCTGCTATAAATGTGGGCATACATACATTGCCATGGCACAATGTTTTAGTTTCTTCCAGAAGATACTCAGAAGGGGAATAGCTAAGTTGAGTGAAAACTTTAATTCTAGTGTTTTGAAGGATCTGCATGCTGATTTCCACAGTGGTTGTACCAGATTTCACTTCCACAAACAGTGGAGGAGGGCCCCCTGGCCCCCCACAGGTCTGCCAGCATTTGTTACTGTTGTTTTCTTGATAATAGCCAGTCTGTTACCTTTGTGTTGGTTTATTCTCTTCTTGACTGATATTTCAGGCAAAGCAAAACTGACATCAATTTCCATAAGTTTATGATTCATAAATATTTCTGCTTTTTACTTTAATGTATGAATTACTTTGTTGAGTCTATTCTTACTTGCTTTGTGTAATTTTGGCATTTTTCACTATGAT
Source organism: Ctenomys sociabilis (assembly GCA_004027165.1). NCBI lineage: Eukaryota > Metazoa > Chordata > Mammalia > Rodentia > Ctenomyidae > Ctenomys > Ctenomys sociabilis. The sequence continues at coordinate 9,104 of PVKA01004089.1, read as the reverse complement.
CCTGTACATAAAATAGATATCTGTTTGATCTATATCAGTGAAGATAAATTACATGTGTTATGCTTTAGTAGACAGAAAATAATTTCAGCTTCTTTCTTGTGATATACTTGCACTGTGTCTGCTTTTGGTGTGTGCCTTTGTGAGTCCATGCATTTGTGTGGATCAAGAAAAAAATAAAAGAGAGCTTTCACCACAAATAAGGAAGAAGAAAATTCCCCTTCATCTTCCCTAGAAAAAAAAAATTCTGGAAAATGATTCTTTGAAAACTTTACAAATTCATGATTAATTTGTACATGCAAGAGAAAAATTGAAAAAAATCACTTTTTAAAAACTACATGAGATACTATTGCCATCTTGACTGTTTCACTACTTGACTAGTATACTCCAAATTGGTGACTAAATCAGAAAATATGGACTACAAATTATTCATTAAAAAGAAAATTCTTAAAGATATAAAAAAATTATAAACTTGATTTTAACCTAAAAATGGTGTTCTAGACTCCAATTACAAAAGAAAACTCATCACTTAACAAATTCCCTTGAGCGAATTGACTGACCTTAGTCAGGGAAATGTAAGTCACGTTTGCCCCTTGTCCTGCATTGTAGTGGGAATGCCAACTGACTTTGGAGAATTTAGAGTCTCTGCACACTTTGTCCTTTACAGTTATACTAAAATCTGAACCTTTGAAAACAAAGATAAGACAGAAGAATGAGTAAGTAAGTATATGGGCAGCCATTAGCACCAATAAAAGAAGCAAGCAAGTCTACAATAGCAGTAATCATTTCTCCCTTTCCATTTGTGCTGGGGCCAGGCATTGCCCGGAACTGGCCAACTGTGAATTATTGAGAATGAGACACATATCCCTCTTGTTGCTCCAGTGGTCTCAAGCACCTGGTTCTGCAGCCATATGATCCATTTGAGCAGAACCAGCCCATCTGTACTGAGTGATTGAGTAGGAATTAATATGTCTTCAATTTTCCCATAGAAATAGCACCCTAGGGTTGGTTGAAAAGAATCAGTTGTGACACCATGGATAATGACAACAACATCAGTCAAACTTGGTGAATCTCTTTTCAAGTGTTATGTTACAGATTTATGAAATGCATTAGTAACGTCATACTTAGTGAGTAATAGGGAGACCTCTGATATCTTTTCCAGATGACTTTAAGTCATTATCTCAGCCAAAATGATTTTCTTTTTCATACATGTACAATACCACCTTTTGAAGAATTTTTCATATCAAGGAATGATCTCCAGCTTAAAATCCAGTATATTAACAACTTTTGACCGTTAACTATGTCTGAAATCTCAGCAGATACCATTTCTCCTAGTTTGTGTATATGATCTTGATCTTGTTAGCACCTTTAGTACTGGCCTCGTAATTTCAAGCCATGTTAAAAACAATGGGATATGAAGTTTTTCTTAACAAAATTCATCATTATGTTCCCCAGCAATGGAACATAACACAGGAAGGTCGGCACATATATCTGGGACACTATGCTTGCCATCATGACAGCAGGCCTGCTTGATATATGAATCTGTCAGATAGCCAAGTGCATATTGAAAAATAATTTTCATCTGTGCTGTGGACAGGCTGCTGGATTCAGGTTTCCTAAAGGCTACAGTTTTATAATACTGGGATTTTCCTTTATGAAAAGAAAATTGCTAATAGGATTCTATAAAGGTCTGCACAAATCGAGAGTCCAACTTTATAATAAATATGCCTCATTCTTGTACTTGGTATTTTTTGATAGTTTTTGGAATAACAGGATGAAGATTCTAATGGATGGGCATTTCCATTATTAAAATCCTTAAAAAATTTTGTTTTGCTTTGCAAGAAAAGTTTTGAATTGTAGTCTTTCTCTCTATAAAGATTTGGCTCATTTGTACCAGATATTCCCCTTGCTGCAGAAAAAAAATAACATAAATTATATGTTTTGAAGAGACATTTTAAACATGGTAATATGGAATGTGTAACAGCAACAAAGCATGTGCTAGAAGTGAGGAGCTAGCAGTGAGTGTACACTTAAGGCCAGAGGCAGAGAGAAGTTCATCATAAGGTCTGAGTGTGTGACAGGAACTGCAAGCCCCGTTGGTTATAAAATGCCTCTCAATTTCAGAGATGCTCAAACATGAAATTGCTGCATATTGAAATTGATGAATTATGGTAATTCTAATTTGTGTTTGATTTACAACTTAACTTTTCCATTGCAAATTTAAATTTTAGCGATGACTTTAGAGTTTCACACCCTATAAGGTTCACTCATTTAAGTGTATGATTTAATGCCTTTTAGCAGTTTTATATATATATATATATATATATATATATATATATATATATATATATATACAGCAATCTCTATAATTTCATTTTAAAATATTTTTATTATTTATTAAAGGATCTGTCATTAACAATATCCCTTTCCTTTGACTGTCCTTCATTTTGATGGGGCTATTTTTATTTAAATAATTTAATTACTAAATTTGTTTTTTTGCCTAGTTGTATTTCTTATTTAGACTATTTTCATTTTATATTTTCTTTCTGTATTTTTTTGTTATATCATGTATTTTTATTGTCAAATCTGTTGCTCAGATTAACAGGTACAATGGCTCAGAACTCCAAAACAATTTGAAGTTTGTTAAGGTGTGATTGGTAATGTAAAAACCTGATTCATTTAAAATAAACTTTGGGTTTCACATTTTAAAGAACAAACAGATACAGGCATGCAAGATTGGGCAAATAATTAAACATACGTCTGGTTTTAATAAATCTTAATTTGATTTTTACTACATTGAAGACAGCAAAGTGCAACATTTTCTTTCTTTTTTCTTTATTTTCATTATTTCTTTTTTCCTTCTTCCTTCCTCCTCCTCTTCCTCTTCCTCCTCTTCTTCCTTCTTCTTCCTTCTTCTTCTTCTTCTTCTTCTTCTTCTTCTTCTTCTTCTTCTTCTTCTTCTTCTTCTTCTTCTTCTTCTTCTTTTCTTCTCCTTCTTCTTCTTCTTCTTCTCATTTAGTACAAGGTCTCACTATGCAGCTTAGACCCTCAGTGGTCCTCCTGCTTTCAGCCTCCCCAGTGCTGGGATTACAGATGTGCTGCAACCACATCCAGACTCAGTGCACCCTGGGGCGGGACCGGCATGGCATTATACCAGGTATTGAGCCCCTGGTCCCTGTGCTTTCCTAAGCAGGCACTTAGTCCTCTGAGCTCTCTCCCTGACCCTCATCTTTCTTTTTTTTTCTTTGTTAGAGAACATAAAAAAGTAAAACATTAGGAATGATACAAACTTTCGTTAAACAAAGTAATAGGAATTCAACAATAGTTGCTCTATTGCATGATGTTATCTTCAAATTAGTTGTTTAGGTTACCAGTTATAAACCACAAAAACTCCCTAAAAACCAAAACAAAGCAAAATAACAGCAACAAAAAGTTATAAAAAAGGAAAAAAGGAGAATAAAAAGAAAAAAATTTAAGCATTAATTGCTACTTTTAAAAGCCCACGGGGTTGGAGAGATGGCTCAGTGGAATAAGCACTTCCCTGGCAAGCACAAGGGCCTGAGTTCAATCCCTGGTTCTGCCAGAATTAAAAATAAAATAAAATAAAATAAAATAAAATAAAATAAAATACCAACAGAAATCGGCAGTACACTTACATAAACTATTCTGTATATATACATAAAATGTATTTTCCCTTTTTTCTATTTCTCTTTTCCTCATCCAAGTTTTTCCTTCTCATTGAACAAAGTTTTCCCTTTCACAGTATGTATTGTACCTTTCATATTTTATTTACTCTTTCAGGTTCTTACATTGATGAGACAATATGATATTTGCATGTGTGGGTCTGATTTATTTCACTTAGCAATATGGTCTCTCATTGCATCCATTAACCACTCAACATTTATTTATTTGTTTGTTTGTTGTAACCAGGAATTGAACTCAAGCCCTTGTGCTTGCCAGGGAAGCAGTTATTCCACTGAGCCACCTCCGCATCCCTAACCCCTCAACTTTGAGGATCCTCAACTTATACTGACACTTATTTTCATTTCAGAGCAGTAGATTTAATTGCTGCTTTTTGAGACTTTCTTTCCTAGTGTTAGTTTTCATATGTTTTGTGATTTGGGTGTGTGCAGTCCTCTCTGGGTCGATGTTTTTATCTGTCCTTTGTCTGAGACCATCCCTCCTGCTCTGTCTTGTATTGCGCCTCTGCATTTCCAGTTTCATGCCCATCCAGAAGCTCTCAAGATTGGCATAATCTCAGCTAGTGGGTTGCTTGGCTGAGGTTCTGGTTGTGAGACTACCTGTGAATCTTCTAATTTAGACATGTAGATTTATTTACGACACTGTCCTAGGAATAATCTGGCCATCTTGTTTAACTCTAGGATGACAGATGCTTTAATATAGAACTTTGTGTGAGTTACTGGATCTGATTCTCACTGCAATTTTCATTTTATCGCTAAGCAGAAAATTTATCAATGGTAGCTTTTGTTTTTTGATCTTGAACTCTCAGCAGTCCTCCTGGTGCTGGGATCACAGACATGCTCCACCCTGGCTGTCTTTTCAGACCTAGAATTGTGCTCCTTGGTTTTAACTGTCCCTGTCTGCCATCTTACTGGCACCATTTAGTTGTTATACAAATTAATATAATTACAGTGAATAGAATACATTTACTAGGAAGCATATGGACTCAGAAGATTTGTCCATATTGTTCTAGTAACAGGAATTACCAAAGATATGGGACATAAGTAATAAAGATTAATAAATATACAAATAAATTGAATATCAAATGAAACAAATGAGCTAGCAGTTACTCATAGGCTGAAACAGCCACTTAGTGATTGGATCCTAATTGGTGTCTAATTCTGAGTGTCTCTGTTTTGCTCATCTTTTCCATGTCCAAGGGCATTTAACACAAAAAATAAAAATAAAAAATCCCATAGAAGACAGTCAAGGTTAGTGAAACTGAGAAACGGGCACAGGGGATCTGTCACTAAAGCCACTAACATTCAGTTCAGTTCACACTTATATGAGGCTCCAAATATTTATTTTTTTGAATATAACTTCCACTCAAAGTTATATTCAAATATAAATGCATTGCCTATTCTGTCACATTCTTCTGTTACATAGGAACTCTTTCCATGGCCTTTATCAAGTGACAATCTATTGAAATGAGTTTCCACCTCTGTATATTTATATCAATACCTCTGAGAGTGAGAATGTTGAATACAGAGATGCTAGAGTATTTCATGCCTAGAAGTTTCCATTTCTCACAGCCAAGCAGGCCCAAGAGAACTGGTGTTAGAATGTTTCATGGGGTTTCTTTTTGTCCACCTGAAAGAACAGTGTTAATTGTCAAGTGCCAAAGATACTTTTCCTCAATAAGTCAAAGCGGACATTCAACTCTTTTTTTGAAAACTTTCTATATTATTTTTCTGAATTGAATTATATTATTTCCTGATGTGAAATTCTCTTTTATCTTTCAGTAACTTAGCCTAACAATTTTAGCTCGAATTGCTGTTCGTCATTATTACCTATTCTGAACTATAATGAACACAAACATTTGAATACTTTCATATTATTTGTTATTTATTTATTTGGGACCATGTCAACATTTTGGATATAATTATGAACATTAAAACATACCCTTATTGATACACAATTTGATTACTTTTGACACATGTGTACACTTCAGCTGCGATCAGGAATAATTTTATCACCCTGCAAAATTTACTGTGCTCCTAGTTGGTCTTTATTTCCATTCATAGTAATTCTTCTGTTTTTAGCCTCCTAAGCACTGGCATTACAGTTGAGCACCACCACGCCCAGTCTCAGTCTCAGTGCTCTCCAGGGGCGTGGCCGGCAGGGCAGGCCAGGGATTGACCCTCAGCTCCTGTGTCTAGCGTAAGCAGGGGCTCTGATCTGCAGAGCTATCTGGGAAGCCCTGCATATTTTCTTATTATGTTTTGAAACTTTATTGGTTTTAACTATAACACCTTCATTATATATGTCCTGTAAAAATATTTCTTCATAATTTTTTCCACAATATTATTCAAAGTTAAGAATTTTTAATATTAATGAGATCAAACTTAGTTTTACTTTTATGTATAATGTATTTAGAGTTATGTAAGAGTCATATATGTCACTTACATTTACTTTCAACAACTATTTTGGTTTTATTTATGGAAAAGAATATCCTTTTTCTACTGTGGTAACTGCACATTTGTCAAATATCAGTTGTTTACATTAGCATTATTAAATGACTATTACTTTGTACTTAATATTTCTTTTGGTGATTGATATCTTTATTACATCATTATTAAATGTTTCATTTCATCTCTGATAATCTTTTCTATTTTAATATTGTCTTATTTATTTATTTGTAACTTAACTTGAGTGAAAAATAGAAGCAAAATCAAATAGAAAAAATGACATAAACAGGATAACGTACAATGCATGTGTTACAGATTTTCAAAACAGGGATAGTTATATATATATATATATAACTATCCCTGTCATATATATATATACATATATATATATATCCCTGTCATATATATATATGTATATGTCATATATATATATATATATATATATATATATATATATATATATGACAATCTAACACAAATCAGCAGTCCACAATAGAAGTGGGTTATCCACAGAAGTTGTTGACTTGAGCCATTCACAGCTAAGTATATTAATATGACTTTATTTTATATACCTCCATTTTTATATTTTTCTGCTGGGTGGTTAAGACCCAGTTAAAGCAAGACCTATATAACAAGAAATATAATTTTTGTATCAGGTAAGGTCAGTCAGGTACCCTCAGAGTTTATCTTGTAACCTTGCACTTCACTTTGTAGATCCCTTGTCAGTGTCAGCCATGCAGATGAGTCACGGCCATTGCTTGACTAATTTGCTCTCTGTGGAATCCTGAGAGAAAGTTTTCTCTCCATGTCACTCTCCTTAAGCACATTATACCTCACTGATTGCCTTCTTCTGTGGCTCCATAATCTCCTTGATCAGAAAATTTGGGGCACAACTGAGTTACATGATGTTACAGAACAGGTTCTCCTATGCCCTGAGTCTTTGCTGACCTTGAATGGCTAGGGCCAAAATGTTGGCTGACTTTGCAACCTTTGTTTTTCTCCAATTTTTGATCTGCAAATTTAGGTTGTTAACCCTCCAGAAGAGAAGCTTATTATTACCCTGCAACATACGCAGTTCAGTTTACCCATACTATTAGTTTAAATATCAGACATCATAGGCATAACATGGAACATGTATCTTCTATCAAGTATTGAGATACTAAACTCTAAGTCTGTGTAGAATGTGAAGAAGAAAAAAATTTTTTAAAAAAATTAGGAATTAACACTTACATATATTTACATAGATATTTAGAAATCTATCCATATACAGCTTTGTAGCAGGACTGTCTTGTGACATTTTTTGTCTTATTTTTCATTTATTACCATTATAAAAATTTTATCTGAAAGACAGTATAGTAATAGTTGGTATGTCATGACAAGAAGTACATATTTAGAAGACCAGAATGACAGGCATTGGAAGCATCACCCTTCTAATATTGTCTTTGATATTATTAAAAGAGACACTGCAACTTCCTTATGAAAACTGACATTTGTAACTGATTGCATTCTTCTATTTTGACCTAGCTCTGTGTGCAGACATTTGTATGTATACTTGTATTTATAAAACAGAACAGTTGTGGAGATTGGCATATCTTATGCCCTATTTGTATAACCTGATTTTTGTTTCTAGAGTTTGTATTTTTAACTTATCATTGTTTATATCCACATAAGAGCCTATCACTTTTAAGTGTGATTTGGTATATGTTGGTATGTGTCATACAACCTATTCTATTTTCCTCTACTTTTCTAGTTCATAGCAATCACTATTCTATGTTTTCTAAGCACAATTAAGAGAAAGAACATCTGGCACTTCTGTATTGTGCTTGAACTAGGTTCATTAGCATAAGGACCCCCAGTCTGTCCATTTTGCCATATAAGGTAGCACTTTTAAATTCATTGTCTATAGCACAGTGTGAGAATTATAACTTACAATAACATCTTAAATATTTTATGAATAAGTAGAAGACAGGTGCTCAAAAGTTTCAAAGGCCAAGTAATAAAGAAAAGGAAAATAACATGTCTTGTTATGATCCATAGACATTTTATGTTTATATATTGAAATATTACACTGTACCACATATATGTGCAGAAATTATGTTATTATATGTATTTTTAAAATATATTTCTGTCTTTTAACAAGACAGAAATGCTAACTACCCTGATTTGACCATTATGCATTATATGTATGAATTATTACTCTATATTATAAATAAATGGACAACCTACTAAATTAAATTGGTTCACATATAAGAAACTAGTAATAGTATAATTACATATTTCCCTCCCATCTCTCTGTGCTACTGTTTTTATATTTTGCTCATTCTCATATGTTACTATCTCAATTACTCTTCTCTTGTTGTTGGGACAAATACCTGACACCTAAAATGAAGGAAGGGAAGGTTTATTTAGTTCACGGCTCCTGGAGGTTTCAGTCCATACTTGGCTGGCTTTAAGGCAGAGTGGCACAGGACAGAGAGCATCTGGTTCATGGCGGCAGAACAACAACAGTGACACCAGAGAGAGGGTCCGTCTCTCTGTCTCTTATATTACATTCAGGCTCCCTGCCCCAGGCTGGGGGAAGTACATTCACCCATAATCCTGGCAGTACTAAAACCCATAATCCCAGCCTTGGACCACCCATAATCCCGGGGACAAACTCTCGAAGTCCCTGCCCTATGACTGCATGAGGCTTTGGGGGGACAACTAGACACAAACCATTGCAGTTACAAATAACATAATACCATACAACATTTCTCTTTTTGTTGAGCATGACTTTGAACCATTTATACACAGAACTGTCCAATTATGTTGCTTGAATCATCAGTGGTACAAATGGCTCTATTTACTCTTATTGGTCTTTTTATTGGTATGATTAATAAAAAGTCTATAAATGGCCCAAGTTTAGTCAGTTGCTTAAATTTGAATAATTTCTGACAAAATGTAGACTTTAATTAAATC